>CAMOHE010039654.1:0-15874 GCA_946598075.1 Artocarpus hirsutus
TACAATTTGCTCGTTCGTAAGTTCTAAAGCCACAAACCAAACTAATTGTTGGAAATTACCCAGAAACACTGATCAATTCCTCACAGAAAAAAGTTCAAGAAAGAATCTAAACGAAACACAATTTGCAGAAAGAGAATCCTTTAATCTCCAAGGAAGAAACAAGTACACCACCGATGCAGGGGATATTGCCTGAACGACCTGCAGTTTTGCTGCCCATGCTCTTACTGCCGTTTAGTTCATTTTCTTTATCGTTTAATCAATGTTGTTTTGTTTGCCGCTTAATTTGGTACTTGTCTTTTTTTGCGTAACGGCCTGAGACCAATTATGTAATCGTGGTCCTGGATATTTCTTTGGGCAGACTTGATTGTACTGGAAATTTTTCTGTTGGAATAGAATTTTCTTCTCTCTTGAGGTCAGGAATTCTTCGTGCTTCTCCTTCTGAAGAAGTTGGCTTCAGAAAAATCCGTAGAATCCTTACGTCATTTGGCATCAGAGCTACGGGTCCTCCCTGTGGTAGGAGGTGGCAAATGACAGCAGCAGCAATAAGAGTGTCATGGAACAACCCAATGTTCAGGCTTTATGGGGCAAGCTAAGTTTGATTCTTTCGTTAAGGAGTTCCGACGAGCTCTAGCCCAGCTCGCCACCACCGCTAATCTGCCCGAGGCGCGACCCAGTCTTGCACCATAATGAGCACCAAGCCCTATTCAACCATGCGACCACCGTCCACGGTGCCAAGCACCACCAGACCCCCTCATCCAAACGGACTCCTCTAATGATGGTTCCACTCCACAGAGTCGCGGACGTCGAGATCTGAATGAATCTAAGTCCGATGACGGCATAGAGGAATGGGCTCGTCACCACAAGAAATTCGAAGTGCCTTGCCGTCATCGCCCTCCAAACCCTGCTAGAGGCCATGATTTTTAGATGAAAATTGTGTTAGTTTTGGTGCTTTAAAAACTGTGACATTGTACATGTTGATGCCTGGATTCGACACAACACCGCGTGCAGGTGCGCAAAGAGGTCGGGTTGCCTGTTCTGTCTCCTGTTCAGTTTGCCTCGGCCTAGTCTGGTGGGATCTACAAGAGGAAAGAAGGCCTCGAAGTAAGGGGACACCGGTTTGGTGCTTCCCAAGGGCACTCTGACGCTCAAGTCAGTGTTCTGATCAGGAAGAGCTAAGGGAGAGGCAGGGTAGGCAAGGGAAGCATGCCCGTACCTTTGTGGTGGAGTTGATGCTCCTATTTATAGATTTTAGCTTGGATCCGGGTGTGGACAGGTTTGGTCCGTAACCCAGGTGTCCAGAGACAGGTGTCACGATCTCCGTGAAGGAGGATTGCCCAACGAAGATTGAGATGGTACCACGTGGTGGTCTTTGGGTAAGTCAGACATATCCTACTTAGACAGGTCCTGGTCGGATAGATCTTGTCTTGGTCGGACGGATCCTGGTTGGACAGATCCTGCTCTTGTCAGACGTGTCCTGGTTGGATAGATCCTACTCAGACAGGCCCTGGTCGGATAGATCTTGTCCTAGTCATACGGGTCCCTAGTTAGACAGATCCTGCTCGAAAGACCCTAGTCGGATAGATCTTGTCTTGCTCGGATGGGTCCTTGGTTGGACAGATCCTGCTCGGACAGGCCCTAGTCGAACGGGTCCTTGGTTGGACAGATCTTGCTCGAACAAGCCCTGGTTGGATAGATCTTGTCCTGGTGGGATGGGTCCCTGATCGGACAGTTCTTGTCCTGGTCAGACGGGTCCCTGGTCGAATTGCTCTTTTTAGCCAACTTGATCAGGTGCTTGGATTAAAGAGGGTATAAACTTCATATGGTTTCCTCATCGCGAAGATTTCCCCCAACAGTACATATTATTAATAAATAAATAAATTGACATTTATAATTATTTTGGTTGCATTTATGTATTATGAATACATTTATAAACATAAAAAAAATTTAATGATTATTTATGTGACTATAAATTTAGCATATAAGTGTTATATGCTTAGGGATAAAATTTATAGATAATAATCTAAATAGTCTGTAATAATTAATTAAAGTTTGGGATCTTTAATTAAATATTACAAGTACGGTCTAATCTCATTTAGAATGAAACAGTCTTATCCAGGTTATCAATGTAGAGACATTAGATTAGAGGTACTTTATATAATGAGATTATATAGGACTAGACCAGATAAATTATGAATCGCTAATAATCATCCGTTATAAATAGAGTATTCAAATTTATCACTATGATGATCATATATTTGATAATCTTAATCTTTAGTATTTATTAGACTCCTATTTATGACATTATGTTTTTTGACTTGTATGGTAAGATTTGTCTAAATACAGGTTATAACTTGGCATCTTGAAAACATAATGTAATAAATGTTTGAGAATAATATTATACAGATATGGCATCTATTCTTTCCTTATAGAAGTTAGAAAAATAGTTCTCTTGAGTGATAATTCAATGTTTGAACAGTAGAGCGCTCGTTCATAATAAGATTATGAATTAACTATTTATTAGAGAATTATTGGAACTCAAGGATAAAGATATATTAAGAAAGATAAATAAAAAATTGAACCTAGCTCTTATTATGAACTATTTATAGAAGACTGACTTATATATAATGATTATATTAATGGACTACTTACTAATTTTCTTTGAGTAATTTTTATTATAATCTTAGAAGTTCAGTTTTAGATTTTTAGTAGCGTAACACTGAAACTAATAAATTTGGCACATTATTAAAGAGTTTAATTAATTGTCAAATTTATTGGAGCTTGGGTTGTAGGTCCATAGGTCCCTAATGCCACCTCTAAAACACTATATTGAATTTAATGCATAGAATAAATTATACAAATTTAATTTGAAATTATTGAATTCTGAATTAATTATTTCACACTTGAATTATTAATGCAACATAGAAAAATATTCTCTGTGACACATAATATAATGTGATAAATGTTGTCACAATTTAACTAAGCGTTAGTTAATTTATTAATTGATTATATTTAACTAATAAGATTTGTTGAATATGGTTTTTAAATTAATTAATTAATAATATTTGAATAATGAGATTATTTGAATATAATTTTAATTTTGTGTATGACATATGTGTGGTGGGACCACTTTTTTGTCTTTTCCTATTTGGACACAAAATTAAATAATTAATTGATTAATTTAAAAATCTAATTTTAAATAAATATGATTTATTTTTTGAATTTAGATATATATATATATGATTTTGAACTAAATCTTTTATATATATATATATATATAAGATTTTATTATATATATATATATATATTAACAACATTGTAAACATGTTTTACGTTTGAAAAAAAAAAAAGAAACCAAAACGTAAACGTACGTTTTCGTAAACATATATATATATATATATTAATAAAAAATCACAATTGTGATTCCGTTTAAAAAAAGGATAAAGATTATATAAACTATATCCCTTCCCTATATGTCTAATATGGTGGTTATTTTAAATTTAAAATTAATTAAAAAATAAATAATTGCTCAGATATAAAAAAGATAGAGATAACAGTTATCTCGTCAGATCAATCTTTTTCACGTAATTTTCATAGAGAGAAAAACTAAGAGTTCTTCTCTGAAAAAAAGAAGTTTGTTATCTCATATGTTGAGTACATAGCAAATCCAGAAAAGTGTGAGGTAAATTCATTCTTACAGTTTGACGTTCACTCGTCTTTCTATTGGTGTAGAGGCCTAGCTTGGAAGATCATAAGGTTAAAGAGAAAAGTTAGGATATCCTGATAGTCTTCAAAATGTTGGTAAAAATTTTCAAAGCTTTCTATTATTAATTAAATAGCTATTCCCGATGAACAAAGTTTTCAAAAAAAAATTTATTTGTCAACGATCTGTCTTTTTCGCTACGTTTTCATATTTTATTCCAACAAATGGTATTAGAGTAGGTTATAGCATATATAATTTTAATTAACATGATTTTATTTTGATAATATCATGTTCTTGATGCATGTTTGTAGGCACTTTGTATTTTTGTAATTTTATTCATGTGATGAATGGCTATTTTATGAATAGATTTTTTGGTCGTTAATTATATGGTCCTTTTAGATTGGTAATTTTATTCTCAATTTAATTAGATCAAATCTATGTAAGCCCATAAAGGGGCATAGGTTTTTTGTAATTTATTATTATTATTATTATTATTATTATTACTACTTTTATCTTCCTTCATGAGCATTTAATGCACTTTTGTGCATCATGAAGTCTAAATACATTAAAAAAAAAAAAATGAGAGACTTGCACATTAGTGTAGTGCACGTGAAGTGCGCATGTTTAATAAAAGAAAAAAAAGGGCTCCATAAGTCTTGCATATGGGCTTATTTAAAAGTTAAAAAGCTTACTTCTCATTATTGTGCCTCTTCAATGCACTCTGATGTGCAGCATAATTCAAAAAAAAAAAAAGGGAGAAAGGGAATTGAGGCACCTGACGTGCATATTGTATCATGACTTGAAAGTGCAGTTCACGTGCAACATAAATGCAGATTCCTTTTGTGACATTAATGTGCACAGTTTGAAGTGCACTAATATTCCAAAAAAAAGAAGAAAAACAAGTGGCGTCATTTTTTTTTTATTTTTCTCATCCACTGCACGTGAAGAAGATGAAGAAGAAGAAGTCCGTTAGGTCATCTGGCCCAATTGAGAACTTCGGCCTATCAAATTTTAAAAAAAGATAACCCAATAGATTATTACACAGTAAACCACTCGATGAAGACTACAACATTACAGTTGGGAATTATGTATAATTACAAGAAGACCTTGTAATTTTTTTTATGGTTTGTAATTTTAATTATTCAAAAGGACCTAGTCAAAAATATATTATTTGTTTTCATGTTTTATTTTCATATGATCCTTGTGATAACATGTTTATACATTATAACATGTCATCTAAGAAAGTGCCCACTTATAGTTATTGTAACATGGCACGCATACACTTGCATATTATTTTTTTATAAAGTTGTTTATTAAAAAATGATTTAATATGTGTTAGAATTGATTTAATGAGATTAAATTGAATGGGTTGGTTTTATAGAATTTTACTTTAGTTTATTAATCAACCAAATATTGTGATTTTAGTTTTAATAGTTAAAATGTCACGCCCCGGAGTACGAGATGTGACGTGACGGATTAATTGAGTTAATTAAATAGATATTCAATCAAAACATGAGTTTTAGAATAGGTATTAATTATAAAAAAAAATGTGATAATTTTAGAACCTTTTTAGAGCGAGCAATCATAATATTTGAACAAGTAAGAATAATAAAATAAACAATAAGGAAATAATAATTAAGAACTAAGGAGAAACGAGTATGGGTCCTACTGACCCACAACTTGTGTACACACAATGGTACTGACAATATTAAATTACAACCACAGTCCAAAGTAAAAGAGAAAGTTATAGTTATATATGCCTTGATTTTATTATTCAAATACCTACTTGATTCTTCTACTGCTCGTGTGTCCTGTCTAGGGACTTTTCTCCAATCCTAAGCTGAAATTCACCTGGAAGGGGAGAAAGTTTAAAACAAATAAAATATAAGCAAAAGGCTCAGTAGGACTATATTTTGAAAACATTTAATTTTTTTAAAGAAAAGTTCCAATACCCAAGTAAGTATTTAGAAAATGATCTTGAATAAATAAATAAATATTCAATAAAAATTTATCTTACCAAAACAATTTACTAGCCGACCAGAAAGAATATTATTTTCTCTTTCCTGGGTAAACCATAAGTATAACACCACTGTAGTGGCCCAGCTGAGTTTCGGGACCTGTCCCCAAGGTCGCACGCTACACGACCCGATCTCTAATATGACATCATGCCCATATATATATATTTTCTATAATTATTAAAAATATCTTTTTACCAAGTATTTTCATTTATATTCCTTATGAGGTTTATTATAAATATCACCTCAAATTATATTTATAAGAACAATCAAAATAAAAATCCATTTCCAATCAATCGTTGAAAATATTTTGATGAAAATCATTTTGGGCCAAAATCATTTTAAATGTAGGCTACCAAGGAAAGGGGGTAGAAGTCCTACCTCGATACTCGCGTTGGTGTCCCACACCGTAATCTCGGTCCGCTATACGTTAGCTCTGCGGATCCACGAATAACCTTAAATAGAAACTAGGTCTATTAGTATCTAGCTTAAGATATTCCATGTTACTAAATCATCTCATAATGTCCTCGTGTGCCATTTAAGTTTACAAAATCATATTGTGATGTTAAAACCTTAATCAGGGTTCAAAACGGTAAAAACGGATGAAAAATCACAAAATCTCACCATACCTAGTCGGCCTGCCGGTCACCCTGGTTCGGCCGGCCGAACTGTGCGCTGAACTGCACAGTTCGGCCTGTTGGAAAGCCAAGTTTGGTCAACCGAACTTTTTCAAGTTCGGTCTGCTAGTCATATGAATCCGGCCTATCGATCTCATGAATCTGGCCTGCCAAACACGAAGTTCGGCCTACTGATCTGAAAAAATTTTAGAATTTTCTAACATGGGTTTCGGCCTCTTGAGCCCAATTCTTCATTCTAACTTGTTTTTTCTCAGTTCTCAGGTATGGGAAACACCAATAGATGATAGAAAAAATTATAGAACACTTCTAAATCAATTTAAACAAGATTTGGGCAAAGATTTTGAAAAATCCCAAAAATGGATAAAAATGGAGAAAAATGAAAAATCTTAATTCAAATCCGTTTTTCTTCAATCAAAGCTTAGACTCTAGCTATTCTAAGTTCCTCTAACTTAAATCAAAGGTTTTCTAAATTCAAATAAGCTTAGATTTCAAAATACAAAGAAATTTGAAAAAGTTTTGAAAATTCAAAATCTAACCTTGGATTAAGCTTTGAATCATGTTTGTAGTTGCTAAATCGTGTTCCCAAGCCTTCAATCCACTAACCCGAAGCTTGGGCTTGATTTTCGTTTCAAAATTTTTTGAGAAAAAATGAGAGAGAAAGAGAGGCAGAGTGTGAGAGTGAGAGTGAAAGAGACGAGAGAAAGGAAGAGAGAGAGAATGAGAGAGGGAGTGAATGAGGGAAAGAGGGAGAGAGTGAGGGATTAAATAAAATGAGGAAAAGACTACAAGCTACACAAAACTATGTACAGCAGCACACTGATTTCAAATGAGACATGTTTGGTGTTTGTCAAATTATTTTGTTTTAAAAAAATTTAAAATAACAAATAAAAATAGTTATAAATAATTAAAAATCACTAAAATAATAAAAAATAACATTAATTCAGAGGTTCCACAAAATGATCAAATTAAGTTTTAGAAATATTAATTATGGTACTTTAATCCACCATTTACTCACTAATATCACTTAATTAATTTCAGGCGTTACAACTCTCCACCCCTAAAAGAAATTTCACCCTTGATATTTACTAATTGATTCAGAAACAAAACACATGTGGATACAACTCCCACATATTCGATTATAATTCCCAAGTGGCTTCATCAACCCCATGATGCTACCACACGACCCTTACTAACTGTATATCACGACGACGAAAATTGATCACTCTTCGATTGATCATCTAAACTGGCACTTCTTTGTATATTGTGTCTTCTTGAATCTGTACATCGTGAAACGAAACTATCTTGTTCTGTTTAGGCGAACTCTTCCGAAGCATCGACTCAATCCACATCTTGTGTACACACACAGTATTAACAATATATTATTACAACCACAGTCCAAATAAAGAGAAAGAGTTAGAAAATTACATGCCTTAATTTATATAATTCAAATAACCTACTTAGTTCCTCTACTGCCTATGTGTTCTGTCTATGGACTCCTCTTCAAACCTAAGCTGAAATCCACCTAGAGGGGAAAGGTTTTAAAAGTTATCATATTTTTATAATTAATACCTATTCTCTAACTCATGTTTTAATTAAATTTTTATTTAATTAACTCAATTAATCCACCACGTCACCTCCCGTACTCCGGGGCGTGACATAAAACTTGGTAAAATTCACATTAAATCTAAGTTATCTAATTTTAAATTGTTTAATGTTGGGTAGCTTAGACTATTTATAATAAATCTAGATTTTTAGAAAATCTAGTAATATTTAAGTGCAAATAGGATGGGATTCTATTAATACAAAATATAACCTAGTAATTAAAAAAAATTATTTACTAAAATTATGAAACATATGATGTTTTATAAGATAAACACATCTTTTAAAATAATGAGTGGGAGAAGGTAATATGACAATATAACCTGCGGTCTCCACTATTAACACAACACCGTGAGATTTAGATGGTGTCTCGCGATGTTTTGATTTCGTCCTCCCTATAAAGGGTGTCCATTTAAATCAATAAAAAGGTTGGCTTCTAAGAGATAGGATTTTACAATGTATTTTAAAATTGACCTACCTTACGGTGGCAATTTTGAGTCAAGTTATTAAAATCTAAAATAGTGGGTTACACTCATGAAGATATAATTAAATTGTTAATTATATCTTGACCAAAATAAATGGTTATTAATAAATATAGCAAATATGAGATATTGTGTATATGTTTATTAATTGAGAATGTCTCAATTCAATTCATAAATAATTTGACCTACCCTACGGCGGTATTTTATTTATTAAAATTGAATAGTCGTGGAATTAGTAAAATATTTTTTTTGTGTGTTTTTCTATATGCATCATGCATCACATTTACTATTCCAAAACATATATTTATGATGTTTATGCAACCATTTAATTTATGTCATTTTATTTATTTTTTACAGCAACAATATCTAATCCAATTATTGCTATCCTTTCAAATGAAAAATTAACCGAAGATAATTTTGTCAAGTGAAAGAGTAACATGAACATTGTACTAATTTGCAAAAATTACAAGTTTTTCCTAACAGAGGAATGTCCTCCATCGCCTGCTACCAATGCTCCTCGTAATATACGAGAAGCATATAATCGTTGGATCGAGGCAAACAACAAGGCCCGCTAGTTCCTTTTGGCTGGCATGTCTGACGTGCTTAGGATGAAGCACAAAAGTATAGAGACCGCTTATGAGATAATGTAGTCTCTACAAGACATGTTTGGCAAACCTTCTGAAAGGCATGCCATGAAGCCGTTAAGGAGGTAATGAATGCCAAAATGAAGGCAGGGATTTCAGTCAGAGAACATGTTCTCAACATGGTTAACTATCTCCATGAGGCCGAGGTAAACAGGACAGTGATAGATGAAGCCACACAGGTGGGGGTGATTTTGGAATCTCCCCTACGTTCCTTCAATTCAAAAGCGACTATTTTATGAACAAGCTAAAATATAACATGACTGAGTTGCTCAATGAGCTGCAAACCTTTGAGTCTATTTTGAAAGACAAGACTAAAGAAGCTGAGGCAAATGTTGCAGAAGCTCAACCCTCCTCTTCTACTCGAAAGAATAGGAAGAGGAAGAGAACTAACGGAAGTGGTAAGTCTAAGAATGGAGGGCAACCTACAACAAAAGGAGCTCAAAGCAAAAGAAGCCCAAAGGAAAATGTGTCCACTGTGGCATAGTTGGGCACTAGAAGAGAAACTACAAGAAGTATCTTTAGAAACTCAAAGAAAATAAGAACAACGGTAAATCAGATTTACTCGTTTTAGAAGCTTGTTAGTTGAAGATGATACTGCACCTTGGATAATTGATTCCGGGGCAACTAACCATATTTGTTCTTCTTTGCAAATGCTTAGTTCTTCAAGGGAGGTTGCCGACGGGGAACAAACGATGAGAGTGAGAATGAAAGAGGTTATTTCAACAAGAGCAGTGGGAGTCGTTAAACTTTATTTTAGAAATAAGTTTTTAATTTTGAACAATGTTTATTACATTCCTAGTTTTTGTAGAAATTTGATTTCTATTTCCAGGTTGTTTGAACAAATGTTTAATGTTTCTTTTAATAATAATTATGTTAATATTTCTAGAAATGGTTTGGATATTTGTTCTGCATATCTAGAAAATGGGCTTTACACCTTGAGACCGACGAAAAATCACTACTCAATACCAAAATGTTCAAAGTTGAACAACCAAAACCCAAGAAGCAAAAGGTTTCTTTTGATGATGAAACATACCTATGGCACCTTAGATTAGGTCATGTTAACCTTGACAAAATTAACATACTAGTAAAGGATTGTCCTTTAACAGAACTAAAAGTTAGTTCTCTACCAATTTGTGATTCTTGTCTTAAAGGTAAGATGACTAAAAGGCCTTTCTCTGCAAAAGGCAAAAAGGCTAAGGAATAACTTGAGCTAATACATTCAGACGTCTAGGGTCCATTGAATGTACAAGCACGTGATGGTTACGAATATTTTGTCACATTTATTGACGATTATTCGAGGTATGGATACATGTACCTAATGCAAAGTATATCTGTGACTTTTGGAAAGTTCAAAGAATTCCAAGCAGAAGCTGAAAAGCAATTAGGAAGGTCAGTGAAGACTCTTCGATATAATCGAGGAGGGGAATACCTTGATACAGAATTCAAGGACTATATGATAGAATATGGTATTCTATCACAACTCACTGCACCTGGAACACCACAACAGAATGGTGTTGCAAAGAGAAGAAATCAGGCGTTGCTTGATATGGTGAGATCCATGCTAAGCTACTCATCATTACCTACTTTACTTTAGGGATAGGCGCTACAAACTGCAGTATATCTTCTAAACATAGTTCCATCTAAGTCTATTCCAAAAATGCATTTAGAGCTATGGAATGGTTACAAACCTAGTATGCAACATATCCATATATGGGGGTGTCCAGCACATGTGCTGAAAGGAAAGACCAAGAAGTTGGAACCACATTTTGAAGTATGCTTATTTGTGGGATACCTAAAGGGAACGAAGGGAGGTTTGTTTTGTAGTCCACAAGAAAAGAAGGTATTTGCATCGACAAATGCCACTTTTCTTAAGAATGATTATATGAAAAACTACAAACCTCGTAGCAAAGTTGTACTTAAAGAGTTACTTTCTAATCAAATCACACCGCAACTGACAACCGTTGTCGAAGGACAAAACAAGGAGACCATATCTCCAGATCAGAATGTTATACCACCTCGATGTAGTGGGAGGGTTGTGAGACCACCTCCTTGCTACAGAGAAATCAAAGAAGTACATGTTGCTATCTTTGATAAGGGTGAGGATGATCCATTAACATATCGTCATGCAAGGGAAGATTCTAAAAAGGAGAAATGGCTGGAGGCTATGAACCTTGAAATGGAGTCCATGTGCTCCAATTTAGTCTAGAAACTTGTAGATCTACCTGAAGGGATAAAACCCATAGGGTGTAAATGGATTTACAAGAAGAAAAGAGGAGTGGATGAGAAAGTTGAGACTTTCAAAACCAGGCTTGTGGCAAAGGGTTATACCCAAAAGGAGGGAGTTGACTATGAAGAAACTTTCTCTCCTATAGCTATGCTTAAATCTATTCGGATTCTTTTTTCCATTGCTGTATGTCTTAATTATGAGATATGGCATATGGATGTCAAGACTGCCTTTTTGAATAGCTATCTTGAGAAAAGCATCTATATGGTGCAACCAAAAGGGTTTGTAGTCAAAGGTCAAGAGCAAAAAGTTTGCAAGTTGTAAAGGTCCATTTATGGACTTAAGCAAGCTTCAAGATTTTAGAACTTGAGATTTGATGAGGCAATCAAATCTTATGGTTTCGATCAAAATATTGATGAACCTTGTGAATACAAGTACATCAAAGATAAGAAGGTGGTCTTCTTAGTTCTTTATGTAGATGATATCCTACTCATTGGGAATGATGTAGGTATATTATCTAATTTAAAGAAATGGCTCGCCAACCTATTCCAAATGAAAGATTTGAGAGAGACAAGTTATGTTCTTGGAATCCAACTCATAAGAGATCACAAGAACAAATTGTTGGCGCTATCTCAAGCATCGTACATTGATAAGGTGCTTATCAGATTTTTGATGCAAAACTCCAAGAAAGGTAATTTACCTACATGTCATGGAGTTTATCTTTCAAAAGAGCAGTATTCTAAGACACCTCAAGAGGAAGAAAACATAAAACGGGTACCCTATGCACTGCATTGGGAAGTCTAATGTATGCCATGTTGTGTACAAGACCCGACATTTGCAAAAATCTATTAAAGTTTGTATTTTCTAGCATTTCCAAAATTTGATCGAAATTTCCACGATATGTATGAAAATTTTGTACAAAATAGATTATAGATTTTTTGATATTGATATTTTTACTGATATTTATCGATATTTCTAATTTTTCTCTAATATTTTATTGAAATCGATATTACATTGAAAAGATATTTCGGTACCTAAAAATTTTTAAAATTTTGCCAAACTTTTCATCTTTGATATCCCCAACAAAATTGTCACAAACTTGCCAAGATATAATACCTCATTATAACTCAATTTTGGTTAATACTCGCTTTTGATCTATCAAACAATGGCAACAACATCCTTCAAAGGGATTATCAAATTGTATTATTTGCAATTCATTCCTATGTTTTCCATTCAAAATTTCAAAACCAAGACATGATGAGACTAATGCCTCATTTGATTCATTTGTTCAAATTATGTTAGTTTGAATTTTTATGGTTTGAACAGAAAAAGCAGTAATCTAAACTAGCGCTTGGATACGTAGTTAAAGTATTTGTAACAACTCGAAATTTTAATGCACTGAAAATGCATTAAATTAAGGATTTTATTGAGAAGAAAAACGTGATTAAAGGAAAAACTGTATAATAACATGAAAATTATACGGTATTAGAATAATACAGTGTAAGGAAAATACACTGATGAAATTATGCAGTATGAAAATTACACTGTCAAAGTAATACAGTGTAAGAATTGGACTGTTGTAAAGTCACACAGTATAGAATTGAACTGTGTAAAAAGTGTCGATCACACTTTTTATATAAAAGCAAAGAGAGAAAAAAAAAGCAAAAAAAAAAAAAGGAAAATTTGAGATAAACTCAAATTTCTCTCTCCTTACTTTCTCTCTCCTCACAAAAGTGAATTTGAGATTTTGAGCTCTGTTATCGACACCTCCCACACCGTTGGAAAGATATCGATGAGCTGAGCTCAACGGTGTGCCGAATAACCCAAAAGGACGCCGGAGGAGGGCTCACGCGTCGCCCAAAGTGGCGGTGAGACCCAAATCTTCTCGAGCTGATTTCTCCTCCGTCCGACCACCAATCGAGGTGATTTTGGTCTCTATGGACTCAGGGTGAGGAGAGGAGCAGGATGACATCTTTTTCCTAGCTCGATTTTGGCTCGAAATGCCTCGTCGGAGCCGCCCTAGGTCCACCATGGCACCACCGTTGGAACCGCCGATTGCGGTGGCGGTGAGGCACACCGCCGGTGCCAAACGACTCAGAGGGAGCCGGGGAGTAAAACCCCTCACCCAATTGCCCAGTAGCACCGTCGTCGGCTGGAGAACCACCAACGCCCACCACCGCCATCGTGAGGAGCTTGGGTTTGTTGTTTTAGGCCGTGTTGGGCCAAATTGAGGGCACGAACACCCTCAGAGGAATGAGAGGAAGCGATTCGGCACCTTAATTTCAGGCAACCACCACGAGAAGGCGGAGAACGGCCTCCGCCACCTAGCGCCGCCGTGGGGTGCTTCGGGCCACCCTTTGCATGTGGTGTTGAGAGGCCCCAATAGGGGGGAAATACTCAGAGGGGGACGGGGAACGATTTCCCTAACCCAATTTCATGATAGCTCCGCCGTGAGACTAAAATCAAAGCCACTGTTTTAGGTCGAGGAACTCGTGCTTGATTCAAGTGGTTAGAGGCAAAATTGAGTGAAATTGACCCCACCAATGGACTCAGGAGGGTCGATTTAGGGGGGGTAGGCTCAAGCTCAGCCACCAACGAGGCCAGTTGATGTCGGTCAACGGCGGTCAACGACCAATTAAGGGACGTTTTAGGATTTTATGATCTGGACCTCCGATCGATGATCTGAGACCTCCTCCTGACTCGTTTCGATGCTTTAAACACAACGGTGACCTCCGTTCAAGCTAATTCCACTTCAGTGAAAATCATCCGGTACTGATTGTACGCAAATCGAGGCGATTCAAACAGCAGTATCGGAGTCCAGAATGACATGTTAAAGAATGTATGATCTCTAGGAAGCACTCCTAGCCATGTATGGTAGCTCGAGGAGTACTGCCGAGGATGCTTCACATACTGTTGATACAGCGAGGTACAACCGGACCCGCTGAGCTCGGAGTCCAAGCAAGTGGCAATCTCGCCTACAGTATGTACTGTATTAAAATGCATTGTGATAGATGCTCAGTTTTAAGGATTTAAAGTTAGTCAAGGAAAGAATGAAGGAAAATGACACCAAGGAAAAAATGGTCATTTTATGAAAATGACCAAAATGGACCCGAAACGCCCGATATCAGGAAACGTTTCTTAATGGTAATTTTTCATATTATGTATGTAAGGGAATGTTAAAGTTACGTAATGAGTGTTGTTAAGTTACGAAATGGACAAAAAACCTGTCAAGGGCAAAATCGTCATTTTTATAAAAAGGGCTAGAACGGAGCTGGATACTCGGATTTAGCATAACGGCACTTGACGAAAAATGTTCTGTAATATGTTGAGTAACGTGACCGTCATGTGTGACGAGAGATTTAACAAGAAATGTTTAATGTTTACGTTTTATTATCAATCGAGTGGATTGATAAGAAGGAAAATTATTAATGAGTCGGCTGTCGTATGATCAGGACACAGGAGCCAACTAACGGAAGGAAAATGAATGAGAAAGGAACGAGATAGAAAGGAATAGAGTACGCTAGAGCATAGTACGGGTAAGTTTTAGACCTCACCTACAGCATGAAATAAATGATTTTTAAATCTTTTTGTTATATGTTTATACAGGAACTTGCAATTATTATGCAAGCTATTTTTAAAGTATGTTTGCATATTATTATGCAAAAGTTTTAAAGTTTCAAAGCAAGGTTTGCAATGAATTTGCAACTATTATAATTAAAGTCTATTTGCATCTTGATATGCATAATGTTTTAAAAGTTCAAGTTATGCTTTTGAAAGTATTCAAAGTATGTTTTGCATTTTGACAATGCATAATATTTGATAATTAAAGTTATAAGCTTTATGATGCATTGTTATGCATTAAGTTAAGTTTCGAAATGTGATTGCATTACATGTTGCATATGTTATGTAATAAATGTTAGAGTACATGTTATGACTTGTAGTACAAGTATAAATTGCAAGTGTGTTTGCATATCATGTGACTGCATCTGACATGCTCAAAAAGATAATAAGAAGGTAAAGTAAGGATAAAAAAGAAAGTGTCATACCAGTCTCTGTGTTATGAGGTAATGAACGAAAAGTTAAAGTTAACCTCTAAGATGTGAGGTACATGACCACGTGATCGATGGTCTAAAGTCTTCCGCAAGGGAAGCATCATGTAAATGATATCATGATTAATGAGTTGGTATGAACACTAAAGCAAGGTAAGGAAAGTGAATGAAAGATAAGGAAAGATAAGGACAAAGATAGTAAGCTAAAGTAAGAAAAGAGTATTCATAAAATGCTCATAACTGAAGGTACATAATTGAGCATAATTGGAATCATGCATTATGAGTTTGCTTGAATTCCCTATTACAAAGTTGTACGTTAAATGGTTATGAAAAATATATTGTGAATATTTATGTTAAATGTTTATGAAAACATTTTTATGTTATGAAAAACATTCTGAGGAATGTTTTATGATAAATGTTTATGGAAAATATTTTCATGTTTTTAATAAAAGGTTTATAAATGATGCTTTATGAAATGCATTCTAAGGATTGATGTTAAATGTTTTATGAAAACGTTTATGAG
>CAMOHE010039656.1:0-29732 GCA_946598075.1 Artocarpus hirsutus
TTTTCTCGACAAAAAGAATCATAATAAATAGTAAAATTATTTTGTAAATTTTAGGAACTTGAAATTGTTAAAACTGAATCATGAACTTAAAAAACAGTTGTTACTTTAAATATTGTTCAAACATGGACTTCAACGTTAAATCAAACAAGTAATTAAAGGTGTAAAACTAGCGATTGCAAGTAATGTATAGTGGTAAATTCACATCCGACTCTATCCAAAAATCATAAGTCTGAATCCTTTATCCTCAAGTTGAGGGAAAAAAAGAGAAAAGAAAAGAAAAGAAAGTGTAAAACTAGCATATCACATTGCGTAATTTATCAAGAAGTGTAGAGTCTAATTTTACTAAGGAGTAGCAAGAAAAGTAGAAAAAAAAAAAAAAAGAGTTTGGGAACCTCGGATGTGCACCCTAGCACCAAGGTGTACATGTAGCTAAGCGAAGTTATAGAAAGGAGGCATGACTGCACCCATATGCTCCGCGGCCGCATGCGATTCAAAGGAAAATCACGGAGAAAAGATAAGTTCGTGCAGCCGTGCATGTCGGTTTGGCAAGCGTATTGGATGTGAGAAAGTCTTCTTTGAGGGTTTTTTGTTTCCAATTTCTTGTAATTCTATAAATAAGAGATGATGGAGTTGACTATTCTTATGTAACTCAGAAAATTAGAATGAGAGAGATAATAGAAAAAAAAATTCTAAAAAGAGAGTATATAATTTTTTTTTCTTATAAACTTCTTTATCATTATAGTGAATTGCTACAATGGCTTAAAATGAACATAGTTCTCACGTTAAGGGTGAACCACTATAAATTTCGCGTGTTCTTGTTAATTTTTTGTTTAGCTTATTTTTTGCTCTTGATAGGATTAAAGCTTCTAATTTGCAATATAATTCGCCCATCATTTTCCTTTTCTGGTTTTGGATGCGGATTTTTCCCTTCTAAAGTGAAACCAATTTTAAATTGAACTTTATTTTTATGAAAAGGATTTTTTTAGTTAATTTTAGCTAGTTATTATATTGGGCTCTTTATTTAATCATTTTATATTGAATTGGCTTATGCAATCTGGTGAAAAAAAAGAAAAAAAAAACTCAAAAAAAGGCGAACCAACGTATCATTTACTCCTAAGCTTAGAAAAATATTAGAACAAATGAAAAATAGAATATAGAGAGTCGAATGAATTTTGAATTCGATTTCCTGCCAGAAAAACAAAAATTTACCCATTGCTATTTAATTTTTTTTTTTTTCCGAAAGGGAATATTATATAGCATGAATTGGCAATATAACACCAATCCACATATATAACCTTGTACTACATAAAACACGACACCAAAAAACGACAAGTTCTATCAACAGAACAGAATGAAATGTTCAAAAGGAAATAATGTGTGTCGAGTTTGCTCCAAATATTAAGCACATACAAGTCTTTTTAAACAAATCTTGTACCGACGATATAAATACCCAATTAATTAATAACATGAATCCATAGTACCAAGGCTGCACACAAAAAACCATGGAATAAACAAATTCAACAGATAAAACACATAACAAAACACTAACCAAAACGCTATACAATGCTCAAGCAAAAAAATCAGGGTTAAAAACCGTTATTACTAGTCCAACAAAAATAAATAAATTAAAAAAAAAAAGTTAAAAGAAAACAACAACAATAGCAACAAAGTTCTAGTAGGGAGATGACTATGAATGCTCGCACTAACAAAAGAGATGGGCACCAATTGAAGGGAGCGACATCGTTAGTAAGCAACACGTGTATGTAAACCACATCACAAATGTATCCCAAGACAAAAACCCATTAAAACTCTTTTAAAAATATAATTTTAAATACTTATTAAAAAGCTATAGCTTCTGCTTCTTTTTTTCTACTGACTAAAAGTACAAGCAAAAGCTGTACCAAACGAGCCCAAAAGCCCAACAAAAAACTTCTTACGCTGTCAAATGCAATGCAGAACTAGGCATGAGAGTTCTGGGAGCAGGATGTGGGAGAAGCGACGTGCTCGAAAAGCCGCCCAAAAATAGCTAGCTCCGGCCCAATTTTATTTCAAATTCAACTCCTGCACATTACAACAACATACCTCGAAAAGCCATGCCTAATAGATTTTATGTCTGATAATTACTTTTTCCTAGTAAAAAAAGGTTAAGGTCAACCCATAAATGGTCATCTAATGGTAATTGAGTACCTCTTCAATGTATTCCAAATGCATAATTGTTTCCATATGTAATCATCATTACAGTAATATTTCAAATAAGATAATGTCATTTCTAATTGAAATAGACAATACCATGATATTGACACAAAGTGCTCTACTTTATTTACTGATTATGAACCACATATACATATCCATGTCTTATCTTTTTATTCGTATATTCTATATATGAGATATTTCTTCCTGTAATTAAAGGACTTATAATAAGTATTGAATCCTTATAATATTTACTAACAATATAATAACAGAATAATAATCATGTAAATTATTAGTAAAATGCATAAACTTTAATACTCATAAAGATAAAATAGTATTACAAATACATATTTCATAGCACCCATCCCAAGTCCTCTAAAGTGAACGACTATTCATGCTCGTCTTTGATTTCCTTTCTATTTTTGCAAAAGCCCGAGAAGTTGGATTTGGCTTTCGCTAGAAGAATATTAGACTAGGAGCTTGTCCATCCCGCAGTTGGCTTCCTCCCACATCTTCCATTCCTTTCTGCTGCATCCAATGGCAGTCTTCGCCGGGAGATATACGTCGGTGCTGAAGCTAGCATCCATTAGATGGATCGGAAAGGATTGAAACGTTGGTGATTTTGAGGACACGTCCTTTTCATGATTCTCTTTATATTTGGATCGTTTTTCGTGCTTTTTTCGGTTAATAGCTCTAGAAATTCTTGAATTTTTAAACCTATGATAATTTGGTCTTTAAATTAATTTAATAGGTTAAAATATTTCCTTAATTTTTAATATCGTGACAACTTAGTCCTTGAATTAATTTAATTTAGTCCTTAGATCAAAGATTTGTAGAGGAAGCTCGAGAAGAAGATGAAGCGAGCGTAAGAAGCAGTGCTGATGGAGAGAAGATATGTTTTTGAATGAGAGAGGAAATGGAGAGATGTACTAAGCTCAAATGAGAGTGATCAATGCTGGCATATAGAAAATCTGTAAGATTATGAGATAGCCACAACAGATATTTGAACGATTTAGAATGAATTGTCTGGATGACGGCAAAAAAAAGTAGACGGTCTAATTATAGAAGTTCCCATTTTTCAATATAACTTATTATAATATCTTTTCCCCTAATATTCTTCATTAAATTAAATTTTCCAAATGTATTCTTATTTAAATATATTTTCTTGTAATCGTCTAATTTTTTTTTTCTTCCAATGTATTCCTAGTAAGTTATCTTTGGCTTGCAACCATCTTAGATGTTATCTTCTCTTATGCACCCTTATGTAATTTTATCTCTAATTTATATCCAGCAGAATTTTTTTTTCTTCCTCTTCAAACTTTTAAAAATTAACACCTCTATATAAAATTTAAAAAATAACAAATTAAATACGTACGCAACTAGTACATATATTCCTTAAGGAAAAAAAAAAAAAACAGTACATATATATATATATACAACATACAATAATTTGAACACGATGTGCAAGCAGAATCAAGCCAAATTTTCAATTATTTGACGTCAATGATTGCATTCATTGTCTCGTCGTATCCCGCTAGAGTCGACCCACGCATCTTTAGTCGTTAGATTTGCTGGGAAGCCATGTCCTTTTCGATACGTACTCTCCACAACTTGCATTTCGTTTGGTCTTTTCATTTTCGATGATCTAATAATTCATTTTCAAACATGCACATCAACCAATAAACCTCTATATTTCCAAATAATCTCCAATGAGGCACAATCTGTGTTGCTCTATCATGACAAAACGTACTATCAGTCGTGCTTATTAGAAACAGTGTTTAATTTTTATGTATTCCTCATCATAAAAATTTTGAAATTTGTAACAAAATTTCACTTGTTTTAAAAAAGTAAATATATGGATTAATAAACGTTTTTTTTTTAGGAAATCGATAAACACATTAAATATGTCTTAATCATGTTAAATGAGAGTCATATCTGTATAATTACACATTTAACATATGGTTCAAGTGAGTTATACATATCAATACAATTAACATAATTGATAAACAGAGTGTGTCTAGATTGACATATTCTAATATGTTGGTTAAATTCAAATTAATACGGTCACATGTTAACGTTTTTACAGCCCTTATTAATTTGTGCTTTTGTGAAATTTGTTTTAGAAAAGAAATATACATATAGTAACGAAGTGCATGGAGAGTATTTATTTATTGATGACTTTAGGGTTTTAATTATTAGTTCCATTATACCATAATAATTAAAGATATTATAAGTAGTTTGGTTTAAAATCAGTGGTTTTATTGGTATAAGTTATACAAACTCTCTTCCTAAAAAGATTTTGCAATGTTCGTTCTTGTAAGTTTGACTCCAAAAGGGTCATCAGCATAGATAGTGCTTGAAAATGGAGCAAAGATTTTCTTTGATGTCTCAAAGAGTTTTTTTTTTCCCCCATTTGCAAGATGGAAACAATTTTCTAGTTCTAATTTTGCGTAAGCTATTGCTCAAAGGATTTATTGGAGCACCTCAAGGGGAAAAAATAGAAAAAGAAAATAATTTATTGAAGCATCTTCCATAACCATCTAGAAATCCAACGGCTGGTAACATCCCATTGGTTGAGCATGTGCCAAGAAAAAATACTCCAGTAAGAGAGCCTTCCCCATACATATACGCACATAGTTTTAGTGTACCTATATGGAATATTTTCCCACCAAATTTCATACATCTAAAGGGGCGCCCACATTTGACCACATTCATGAATGAATTTGGTATTAAATAATTAACCATGATTATGTATATGGGAAGCTTTATATAAAGTCTTCAATGTGAGGACCATAACAAATTTCCCCCATTTTTCTTTTGACATAGAAGAAAATTAATAGAGAAGTGACCCAATTTATGCTTGAGATCTAGGGAGCTTTACTCAATTCTTAATAAGGGATGTCCCAAATGCATCTGATTTGGTCCAATATATGTGATTTGGACACTTCCTCCACAATCAATCAGTAGAAATTAAAACACAGTTTTGGCCTCTTCTTTCCTTTAATTAGAACATATTAATTGGAATTCTTTATTGTTAATTAAAGAAGTATTAAGGATCTCTTAATCCCATTAATATTAGTGGATACCCATATTCTTCAACCCCCCACCCCCACTTTTAAAAAAAAAAAGAAAAGAAGAAAAGAAGAGGAAAGGAAAACCAACATTGAGGTTTAAATATGTCACCTAGCACATGAAAGTTTGACGCCCCACATGATACATCCATAAACTGATTATTTGATTTTTTTTTCCAAAATCTTTTTTTTTTTTTTATCAGCAATTGGTTTCAATAACAAACATCAAAACAGCTGAAATTCTCAATCAAGCTTATAGCTGTGTTCTCCGGAACAGGATCTTTTGGGGACAAATATGAGACATCCTTCAGTGCTCCAAGCACATTAGTGTCACATACCTATTTCTTGAACAAAGTTGTAGACTTCATATAACACTTTGTTAGAGAAAGATGAAGTTTGGAGAAGGAAAAGCCAATTGCTGCCACAATCAACTTATCTTCTTTTTCTTCTTATTCTTATTTTCCTTCTTTTTTTTTTTTTGTTTCTAAAGTACCTTATAAATTCCCATGTGTTTTATCGACACGATACGTCTTATTTAGTTATTTTATGAATGTCATGACCATCTCATGTGTTTTTAATTAGTTTATGTTAAATAATATCTCTTTTTTTTTCCTACAAAATTTGGTCAAACTTAATGTAACAAAAGGCCATTTGACCATGATTGTCCAAATTACTCAAACTTAAGGTGTTTTAAGGTTTCTTAACATATTCTTTTTATCCCTAAAATTTTGGTCAAAAGAGAAATTTTTAAGATAAAATTAGAACACATGAAATGTTCATAGCATTCCTGAAATAACTTGAAATTTCGACAAGACACAAGTGAGATTTGGTCTCTATCATGTTTATGTAATATAAACTAGCTCATTAATGGAGAGGCAGTAAATCTAAGTTAACCACTACAACAATCCCTTGAGATCATAAAACTCATTTAAGACAGAGGAAAAATCTTTTTTTACAACCCAATGTTGGAAACCTAATACTAGTGTCATTGCATTATTAAGGCAGTGGGGTTCCTAATTAATCAAATGTTGGCAAAAGAAAGATGATATAATTCCTTAGCCTAATATTGTCTGATCCTTAATCAGTTGGGTCTCATCAGCATTTTACTGCAATATTAGGCTTAAAATAAAGCATTTCCTTCCACTATCTAGGTGCTTGTGCTTGCTGCCAAAAGGGGCTCTAAATCATCTCATAAAGAAGAAGATCTCCTTATAAAAAAGGACAGAAACCAATGATGGGGTTAGCCAAGTTGCTTGGCCTCACATGTACAATGTCAAATAATACACAAACTGGCACAATAATAACTATTTAAGTTATTTTAATGAGAGTCTTATATACTAGTTTTTCAATATATTCATTTTTTAGAATGTACATGATTAAATTTGCCGTTAGTCTCAGGGAGATTTTTGTTTAAAATTCCTCTAGAACTCGGTCAAGTCACATGAAGAGATAATTAGTTTTATTATCCAATAAAGAAATATTAATTAAAAAAAGGAGAGTATTAAAAATCATACAATTTGGTAGAAAATTGAGAGGTTTTTTTTTCTTCTAGTTGGTGGTGGTGAGCATGTTATTATTGGGGCACATGCTATGAACTTTGTAACTGCTAGAATCCCCACCAACTAACATAATTAATAGCAGCCCAGAAAAATAAAAATGCAAATACAAAGTATATAGTCCTTTTATTCTGGAATGAACAACATTATTCATAACTTCCAAAGGTAGATGTACCTACATGTAGCAAAACATCCTGTTAGTATTTTAATTTTATAAATTCAACTTTTTATTAGCAAATCATTATTTGGTTTATTTTTATGCCGCTTAAGGGAAGATGAAGCATGTAGAGTGACTAATCTTATAGCCAATTCATAATAAAATATAACCAATTAATCAACGTAACCAAAACTACTTATTAAAAACCAAAAAAAAAAAAATGGAATTCTTTACTAATTATTGGACTAACATTGAACTTGGCGAAATGAAATATATAGAAATGGTTGTATGAACTCGTATTAATTATTTATGAAAAAAAAAAAGAATTCATATTAATAGTAACCACTCTAGGAGAAGTTCATTCAATGTCAAAGATCCTAAGCCCCTTAAAAGAAACATTTTTTTTCCTTTTGCATGGTAGAAAATTTCTTAAATTGTAATTCTCCTGTTTTATTATGCATGGCAAATTTCTTTTTTGAAGTATTTTTTTATTTATTTTTTATGTATAGCTAGCATCAAGAAAGTAAAATTTTCCTCTTTAGATCTTCTTAGACGCTTGGTTAAATAAATGAAATATAACGTCACCATCTTTCCATTTCAATTGCAAATGATGCATTTATGGCGAAATCATGTAGAGAGAGGACCAAACTAGCTAGGTTTTTAGTAGGCAGTAAGATTGATATTTGTTAATTATATGTGAAAATGATCCCTTATCTCTCAACACGCTTTCATTTTTGCAAAGCTCTGAATAATGGTCGAAAGCAAAACGGTTGGTGACGTTTAAATGCAGTGGGAGAAAGTGATCAATGTCGTTTTTCTCTGAAATGATGTAGTTAGAGAAACGCGTGGAGAGATAGGTGAGACCAAAGGCAAAACCTCAAGAATAGGATTTGAAGCTAGCCTATTTTGTTCACTTAAAAAAAAAAACCCTATTGGAGGGGCCTGCGTTTTAGGTTTATAAACACTATGCCTTTAATTTTTAATCTCATCAAATATATACTTTAGATTAGATTTAATACACAAATAAATATTTTTTCTCAATCAATCTTTAATTTTGAGTTAAAAAATTGCTCAAAATACCCTCAAATTGAAAAAAATAAGAGATTTATAAAACCAAAAAAAAGGACCTTTATACTAAGGTTTTTGACTTTAAAAAAGTATAAAATGCCCTCAAAAAGGAGTATTTTGTGTGTTTTTATTTTTTTAAAAATTAATTCTTTGATCATTTTAAAAGTCAAAATTTACTATTGTCTGACGTGAGATATATCTAATATCAAGTTATACATGTTATGAAATCAAAGATAAAAGGTATATTTTTTAATTAACCTAAAATAAAAGGCATAAAAATAAATATCCAAAAAAAATAACTAAATTATCGTTATGTTGAGCTGAACTGTCATCTGCTTTCCTTAGGCCATGAAGTGGGCGATGTGGCAAAGTATAGGACATATGTGGGAGTATTTAAGTGTCGTTTTCACGGAATGACATAATTTAATGAGTCAATGAATGTGGTTGAAGGGGGGACTAACTAGTCTTCTTTCATCTAACATAAGGTCTACGTAGTAAGGAAATATTTGGATAATACATATGAAATAAGGAATGATGTAGATACATCCAATCCGGTTTTAAAAGTGATATTTTTGCTATTTTTGAGCACAACTGTCTATTTGTTAACAAAACACCAGTTGTCAAAAGTTAATGTTTCCTAGCATTTCATGGGTCTCTTTATCTGTAAGGAGAACGTACATGAGTTTTTAGTGGGCAATGTGGCAAAGTTTATAGCAGATACAAGTAAGTGTCGTTTTCATTGTACTGCAGTGTTTTAATGAGTCCATGAATATGAGATAAGAGGGTACAATGTAGTAAGACAGTGGATATAATTTAGGTGTTCAAGTGGTTGAAGAAATATCTAGAAGACTTCTGTTATGTGGTCAGTCCTTTGTTTTTTTTAGAGAAATATCATATTTTGATTAAAAATAAAAAATAAAAAAGGGTTTGTTTTCTTTATATTTCATGGGCTTTCACTTGTCTCCAAAGTTTGATATTTCACCTGGCCTCTATTTCTCTAATTATTTGATGAATTGAAAAGATAGAATTTTATGAGACTAATCAGATAGAGGATATCAAAATGCACCTAAACAAACTCTTCAAGAGAAAAATCCTTAACTAAAAAAGAGAGCACTTAAACTTTTACGTTCAGAATATTGAACTCTCTAACATAATAGAGAATGTGACTATTTTTAACCTTTTAACAAAACAATAACAAATCCTCGTTGCTATAAACGACATAGTAAGACAAACAACGATAATATAGAGCAAAGCTAAAATTTAAAGACAACTAATATAGCTTAAAACCTCCCTCGTAATTGTTATTTGCTTCCACAAACTGAAATTTCTATCCAATGATCATCTCTTTTCCTCTCGCTAAAATATCCACATGCACAGTTTCTAGCACTTTTTTTCTCTGAAATTATAGTAAATAATATTTTTTTCAAAAGTAGTAAATAACAAGTTTTAAAAAAAAAATTGTAATTAATATGAAATTATAGTATAAATAATTTATTTATCATCTTATTTATAGTGTAATAGTTTTTATTCACATAGTAAATAGATTTAAAGTGTAAATAATTTATTAACCCATTAATCTTAGTAGATAAAATGTTATTATATTTTTATTATTTACTATAAATATTTTCGAAACTTATCATTTTCTTCAAAAAGTTTCAAAAACTTACAATTTTTGCCACTCTTCCGTTTTTTTATCAACCAGACAGATACAGTTCCCTGTGGAAAAAAGGGCCCATCCTTTTAACCCAATCCCTTTTTTTTTTTTACTTGCAGTCCAATTTCTTCCTTTGAAATCATTCCCCAAACCAAAAGAAAAAACCAGACAAAAGAAAATGAACTTCTTGGGAGATAAGTACATAAGTTTGAGGTAATCCAATGATGAAATGTCACATTCACAGCACTCACATATGAGTTGTTGCCCAGCAGGTACATGAAAATGACTCCCATGAAAAATACAGCCAATTTTACCCCCACGTGGCCCCATTTTACTTGCAATACCACTAATGAGAAAAAGAAAGATTAATGTCATTGCACTCGAGTATGCTTCCTTGCCTTCACTGTCAAAGGTGAAAAATTATATGTGAAGATTTTTGGGAGAAGTTGAGTGGCCTAAAGAGTGACGCGATTCAATGTATTAGAGCACCAAGGAAACGTAAATTTCTTTCCCAAGTTCGGAGTCATGCTGCATTCCCATTTTTTATACTGAATATGCAGTTTAAATAATAAATTTAGCTGTTAATTTAGTCGTAATTTTACGCCTAATTTTACTATAGGATGTAAATTTTGAATCTTCCAAGTTAAAAAAAAATAAAAAAGAAAAAAATGTTTATATGTGGCTTAAGAACAATCTCATAGACTGAAACTTTTTTAGCTTTTTTCAATGAAAATCAGTGACTATATTTTTCACTGTTCAGCTCTTTTATTTTATTTTATTTTATTTTTTCACATTCTGGATGAAAATGGTATATTATTTGGGTGTCTGACATGATAGTTAGAACCATTTGTTGAAACTAGAAACATTACAGTATGTGAGAGCTTTACACTGTAACAACTTTTTTTTTTTTTTTTTGCTTTTACTATAGCATGTAAAAATCTTATGATGTTTCAAACTAAAAAGTTGATTAGAATCAACCAATACTACAGAAGGAGTTGTACCACTAAGTTCTATCCACTTATTATCTCATAATCTCATAGGACAACAATGGTGCATTGACTAATTTAGCCCATTTCAAGCATGTTACAGGACTCCAAAAATATCACTACTATGAATTACTCGTAAAACCCAAGTAGCAATATACGGCTCTAGAGGTAGTTCTTGTTTTTAGTTTCACAAGAGCCTATATATGTATATGCAAGTAAATCTCACGTACATTATGAGAATTAAAAGTGGTGATTTCTACTAGAAATTTTTTTATAGCAAAATATAATTTGGCTAATGAAAACAAGGACCAAAAGGACAGACTCTAAATCTGCCGATTTACAAGGATAAAAAGCAAGAAAGGATGTCTAGGAAGTGACCTTTTGCATCAGCCATGTTACTTTTACTGTGGCAAATGTCCACTCACATTTGTCTCTGCTCAAAGTAGATCTTGGCCACATGATTGTCTTATCATTGGCTAGCTAGAATATACTCAGAGAAAAAGCTGAAAAGGAAATGGCTTCTTTTAAATCATAAAATGGGCAAGAATATTTTTTCAACAAATCAACTTCAAATGAATCAATAATCGCAAAGAAAACAAGTACTATAAAGTTCCCCTCACTAATTATTTTATTTTTTTCAATTAATCTTACCAAACCCTCCAATTCAGAAGTTTGTATAATTCTATTGATTCTAGCCGACCTTCTAAGAAGAATATACTTGATGTTTAGAATTCTATGCGCATCATAGTAAGAAGAAAACGCTGAACAGATTCATGTACTTTCACTAGTTTGATGTGAGTACAATTAGCAGTTTATGACGATAACTAGTATAGCTTTTATAAACTCAATTCTAACTCATCAGTTTTAAGTTAAATAATATAAAGTTTTCATATAAAATAAAAATATGCTATATTGTAAAGCTTTCACATGCTACAAACTTTTAATTTAACTTTTAATTTCAACTTGCTTTCTAAACACTCTGTAGTAGAGGAAAATGAATAGCAAGTTGAAACAGAAAATCAAATACTATCCCTTGAGAAAACTCTCAGTGACTTGTGTCCCATATAAGATGATGAGATTTGAAATGATGTTTCCGTACATTTCAACAAAGATTGTTCTCATGGAAGCTTGTGACAACCTTAGTTTAGATTGATCATCTGAACAACATCATTTTTTTTTTTTTTTGAAGGGCAACCGTCTTAATTCAATAAGAAAAATCCAATTCATCTTATAAGGTTGTAACTTCATTACTTATAAAACTGTAAGCCCTAGACTAGTATATAATTTACTTTTTAGACTTGGTCCCATTGTTTTGTTCGTAACGGGTTATAACCCCATAGGGTTAAATAGGATTGCTTATTCAATAAACCTGCAAAGGAGAAATAACAAACTTGTTAAATTCCATGGCAGAAAATGTCTGTTTTTGACACTTAGTTGGTCCATATTCCCAACTACTTAAAAATACTCACAAGAAAAACGCCTAAGCAAACTGTTTTCTTCAGGATGCTGCTCTAAAAATGAATACATACAATAAACTTATCAAAGATACTCTAGAAAATAAAATAGAAAAAAAAAAAAAGGTGGGTTAGGAGTCCTCAATCAGCAACAATAACATGTTGCGACTCACTTTAACATGATAGAAATCAAAGCATCATGATTACTCAATAGAATCTAGAATTAAGAAGGAGCATCAAGAAGATTGGGTTTGAATTTATTTATTTTATTGCTCTAGGACATGATTAAGTTATACCACTAATTCTAAAAATAATTGAATATAAAAGAACCAACCAGCCTCCATCACCAATTAAGCTAAACCCCAAAACCACACATAATAGGGCCAAATTGAGAAATAGAAAGTCAAAAGGTACAATAATCAAGTTGGTATAATTGTCAACATCAAATTTGATTATGCATAAAGGAGTAAAGCAAAAGGGTTTTTTTTTTTTTTTTTAATTGCAGAAAAGGACCAATTGGGATCATATCATGTTTAATGAGAGGATGTATACAATATGCAAGAGTAAAATACCAGTATGATTTAGAATGATTGTTTCCACTTAGGGACAAAATCTACAAACCTTTCAGACACAGGAAAGAGGTTTTAGCCTTGCATCAAAAGTCAACATATCGGATAAAATTAGATATCAAATCTGCTTCACTTTAATTGTTGGATCTCGTTGCATTTTTCCCTCATTTCGTTTACTAGTTCAAATTGCTTGATTTGAACTTTTTTCTGTTTGAACAGAAAAATCTGAATTGTATAGTTTAAGCGGTAATCTAAATTGGCATTTGGATATATAGTTAAGAGACTAATTTGAACAATTTATTTAATCTGAATTTGCGTTTGGATGAGTATTAATAATTTTAATTTAAAGCATCAAAAAATTATTTAATTAAAGAATAAACATAAAATATATAAAAAGAAGTTATTTAATTAAAATGTAGTATAAAATAATATTAAATTATTAATACTAATATATGAGAGTGAAATCGTTATTCAATATTTGTTCAAACTGTTGAAATAAATGAGGAGTTTAAATTTTAAATTGAACAGTTTAACTCCGTTTATAGTTGAGTTCGAATTAAATGTTTTGCCAACATCAATTGAAACTATGATGGGCATTCCAGCTTGACCAAAATGGGCTAAATTAATGAAACAAACATGTCTTTTATCTTTTAATAAATCTCGCTTGTGAGAGCAGCTACCATATTATCATATATACCCAAATGCTAAGCATGAGTAGGAATTATGACAAGCTTTACAAGATGACAACTTTTTTTCCCCTTCATAAGTGGAAAAGAAATGAACGACGGCATAGTTGTACTAAATGCTAGACATTTTGAGTGGAGATATTATGTCAGAGCATTCTTCTGATACAAGGAAGCCACAATGTGATTCCCAGCTAAATACCTTTTTTGTTTGCAAATGTTGGTGTCACCTCACAAAGGCAACAAAAAATCATGAAAAATAACTAAGTTTAGGGGCTGACTTCTAAATCAAGGGTCAAAATCCACGTACAATACTAAGTTTAGGTACTGATTTAAGGAACAAGAACGAAAAAGTATTAATGTGTTATTTGTAATCAAAACAGTGCGGAAAGTTAAATCCATGAAGATGTACTCATTACTATGAAAAAACTATTTTAGTAGACGCGACGTAGTCATTTAACGTATGGGTTGGGCTTTGTTGTCTTTGTAGTCGGGTTTATGATGAATGTTGTTGTTTATCAATTTTTAATAACGGTTATTAAGTTGACCAACGTTATTTTTTATTTTTAACAACGGTTTATTATCCGCCTTTAGAAAAGAAAAAAAGACTATTAGTAAACTAGATTTACGTAATGTAATTGGAAATTATCTTTTCAAGTATCATCATAAGTGAAAAAGAGAGTTATATAAACCGATTGAAATAACAATTGAAACCAACAATTTTGTTTTTAGAATTGTAGCATGTAAGAGTTTTACACAGTTTATAGTTGTAACTGATGGTTAAAACTGCTTCTCCAAACGGCCTAATAATAATGATAAAAGAATATCTAGCAAAATAGCAATGATATAATCCTCAACGTTAAGCAATGATATAATCCTCAAGGTTAAGGAAAGTTAATTACACAGCAAAACTCTTTTAACGCAATTCTTGTTCCAGAAACAACCGACCTGATTTCACGTTAAACTGCCATTAGAACAAACTTCTAATAAAGCTGGAACTCAAGTTTCCTTGTAAAATATCCACTTTTTTCCCTGTGAAAATCTTTTGAAGAGGCACATTTGGAACATATAATATAAATAGTAGTGTGACACTTTTTCGAGTGTAGCATGAATAAATATAGTTCTAAGAAATGTGCTAACATGTAATTTTCTCAATTTAACGTCATTATGGACCCATTTGGTGAGTAGGATAGGACAACATTAGTATAATAGTTTTAAAGGATTGGATTGGAATGTGTAAGAAATGATATGATTAAATTTTAGCTAATCCAATCCTACGCTTAACGTTTGTTATTATGATGGGGTTTTTTGCTAAAATTTTTAAAAATTGAGGTCACATTGTATGTTTTTAAAATCTAAGATGCAGAAATACAATTATCTGAAATATTCTCTTCACGTAAAAATTAAATTTTGATCCCTCAATTTTTTTAAAAAAAATTATAGCTTGACTCTAAATTTTATGTTTTTGCAAATAGGTCCATAAAATTTTTCACACAATGTTGTTAAATCTCATGCTTGAGGGATAGCCTAATCCCGATTTAAGCATGGATTACATAAGAACTTATACAAAATCCAATCATTTAAAAATTTTTAATCAAACAAAGTATTAAGATTTAATCCAATCTAATATTGCTTAATCTTGCGTACCAAAGCCCGAAAGTAACATCGATAAAACACGGGAAACTTTTGCAATTTGCATAAACTCCTCGTAAGCAGCAGGGTTTACCGAAATCCCTGGATTAAGCAGATCTAGAGAGAAAGCAAACAAATAAGTAGATGCTCGTTTAGAATATAAATGCCTTTCCTTGTTGCACATAGCACTATAAGGCAGAAAATTATCATTTAGCATAGAAAATGGGATCTGGCTCAGGTCCAATTAAGAGAGGCAATCGCAGTGGTGTGTGCACACACAATATCAATATAAAAACAAAACGTAGAATGTGGTCAATGTAACATTTTACTTTTCATTTATTTGGGAAATACGAGGAACCAAGTGGTAATAATACATCAACCTTAATAAATAAATAAATATAGGGTATGTTTGTTTCATGCATTCTTTGAACTCAATGGACTCAAATTTGAATTCGAGTATTAAGAATTCTTCAGATACGTGTTTGTTTCTCCCAAAATCTAAATTATTTGAGTATCAAGAATCTAAGTTTTCAAAGTTCTCATCCCCTTAAACTTTTGATACTCTGATTTCTTTGCTATAGTAAAAACTAAAATTCTTTCTACTATATTTAAGAAAAAAAATCATAACTTTTTCATTTAATATCCAATTGAGATGATTTTTTTCACTGCATTCTTAATAAAGAGAAGAATAAATCAAGGTCTATATTGCATATTTTTTAATATCATTAACATTAAGATTTTATTAGATTTATTAATAAATCAAAAATTATCTTCACTAGCTCTCCAAATACAAATTCTAATTTTATTTCATACTCAGATTAAAACTTAAATGCACATCCAAATGTTAATTCGAATAACAATTTAAATCACTAACTTAAATCCTAATTCAAATCACACTAACTCAAGTTAAATCACTAATTCGAAACCATTTACTAAACGGACCCAAAAGTTTAACGGAAGTCAAAACTCTAAAAATTTGAATTATTGATACTCAAAGGATTCAGATTTTTGAAGAAACAAACACATATCTAAATGATTCTTGATATCGTGTGACGACCCACCTTTTCGGCCAGTTACTTTACATTCATTAAACATCATTCTTAAACAGTAATCTTTCGTCCTTAGTAAGAAAAATACTGAATTAAATTTTCTTTTTTTTTTCTTTAAACATTCTTTTATTTTAAAACATACTTAAAAACTGTCGCGACCTTTGTCGCCATTCAAGTTGAGACCTCGCTCAACACTTGCCTTTAAAACCATTTCAAATCGTTTCTTAAAACTTAATAAGAAACATTTATTAAAACATATCTTAAAACTCTCATTTCCTTAAAACTTCGTAAACACTATATTAAACAATAGAAAACCTTTTCTTTAAGTAGCGGAAGCAAAACCATGGTGGTATCCATACCCAAATCTTTACATCTGCCCTCTGCAGCACCAAGCTCTTCTAGCGGGTCCTACTGGTCACCCGTAAGGCTACCTACAGCATAAAGAAACTTTTAATAAGCTTTCGCTCAATAAGTTCAAACATATTCTCACAAATCATTGAAAATATACTTTATAAACTTTTCTCATAAAAACTTTCTTTTGAAACATTTTTCATAAACATATTTCACAAACATTTGTCATAAAACATTTCTAAAACGTTTCTCATAAACGTTTTCATAAAGCATTTTTGTAACTTTTTTTTTTTTCATAAACACTTTTTATAAAATATTTAACATAAAACAATCCTTAGATTGCTCTTTATAAACATCATTTATGTTTCATAAACACTTAACATAAAACATTCCTCAGAATGTTTTCATAGCATTTAAATATTTCATAACAAGGAAAACAAGCAAAACTAAAATATATGTTTCCATTTATGCTCAATTATGAACTTTTGATTATGAATGTCTTATGAACATTCTTTTCTTACTTTGACTTTCTATCTTTGTTCTTTAATTTTCCTTATCTTACTTTAACTTTCCATCCTTTATTCATTAACTTTTTGTATCTTACTTTAACTTTCCGTATCTTACTTTAGTGTCTATACCAGCATTATCAATCATGAGATTATAAACATGATGCTTCCCTTGTGGAAGACTTTGAAACCATCGAATATCGATGTCATGTACCTCACATCTAAGGGGTCAAATTTTAACTTTACTTTCATTACCTCATAACAAAGAGGCTGGTACGACTTACCTTCTTATTAACTTTAGTGAGCATGTCCAATGCAATTACATCATATGCAACACGCTTGCAAATCATAGCTTGTACTATAAAATATATTGCACAACAAATGCAACTTATTGCATAGCAAATGCAACTTATAATGCAGACATATTTTGCAAGTCATAACTTGTATTCTAAGGCTTATGGCATAACAAATGCAACATATAACGCAATCACATTTTGTAAATTATAATTTTTACTTTGAAACTTATTGCATAACCAATGCAACTTATTGCACAACCAATGCATCATAAAACTTATAACTTAAACTATAAAATATTATGCATTATCATAATGCAAAGCATATTTTAAATACTTTCTAAATCATAACTTGAACTTTTAAAAGCATTGTGCTTATCAAGATGCAAATAGACTTTAAACATAACAGTTACAAATTCATTACAAATCTTGCTTTGAATCTTCATGACGGTTACATTACTTAAGGTGTATTACGGAACATTTTTCGTCTAAGAACATTATGCTAAATCGGAGTATTCGACTCCGTTCTAGCTGTTTTCTTAAAAATATCGACTTTACCCTTAACGGGTTTTTCATCAATTTTCGTAGCTCTATAAAATCTATTCTCACAAAAAATAGTATAACAATCACTGATCATGCATTTTCATAAATTTTTATGAAAGCATCTAAAACAATTTATTTTAAAACGGTTCATACTGTAAGCGAGATTGCTACTTACTTAGACTTCGAGCTAAGCGGGTCAAGTTATACCTCGCCGTATCTACAGTATGTGAAGCATCCTCTGCAGTGCTCCTTGAGTGACCATTAATGGCTAGGAATGCTTCCTAGAGATCACACATTCTTGAAAATGTCCTTCTGGACTCTATTATTATAGTTTGAATCATCTCAATCTGTGTGCAGTCGGTACCATATGATTTTCACCGAAGCAAAATTAGCTCAAACAGAGGTCACCATCACGTTTAGAGCGTCGAAACGAGTTGGGAGGTGGTCTCGGATCGTCAATCGAAGGTCCAGATCACAAAATCCCAAAATGACCGTTGACCGACGTTTGAGCGGTGCCATTTGGCTCCATTGGTGACTGAGCTCGAGCCTACCCCCCCTAAATCAACCCTTTTGAGTTCATTGGTGGGGTCAATTTTATCCAATTCGGCCTCCATCTGCTCAAATCAAAGGCAGGTTTCTCGGCCAAAACTAGTGGCTCCGATCTCTTATCTTCGGCGGTAGTTCAGCCAAATTAGCTTGGGGGAAAGCTTCCTCTACATCCTCTGAAGGTGTTTGTGCCCTCAATTTATTACAACATGGCCTGAAATAGTGAACCCAAGTTCACCACGGCGGCGATGGCGAGCATCCTCAATCTCCAGTGAGGGGCATCGCAACCGTGCAATTGAGCGAGGGGTTTTACTCGCCGTTGCTCTCTGATCCTTTTGGAACCGGCGGTGTGCCACACTCCGCCAGAGACGACGGCTCCGATGGCGGCTCGACAGTAGAAATGGGGCAACTCCGGCGAGGCTTTTCAGGCCAAAATCGAGCTGGGAGAGTGGTACCATCTTGCTCCTCTCCTCATGCTGAGTTCATAGACACCAAGATCACATCAATTGGTGGTCGGACGACAGAGAAATCGTGTCGAGAAAAAATAGGTTTCACCATAACTTTAGGCGACGTGTATGGCCTCCTCCGGTGGCTTTTTGGGCGACACGGCACACCGTTGGACTCAGCTCGTCGAGAGCTTTCCAATAGTGTGGAAGGTGTCAAAAACGAAAGCCAAAATCTTGGACTAATTTTTGAGGAGAGAGAGAAAATGTAGAGAGAGAAAGTAGAGAAAGCTGATTTTTTTAAAAAAAATTTCCTTTTTGTTTCTTTTTTTTTCTTCACTTTTATAAAAATTTGTGGTCTACACAGTCTAATTCTGTACTGCATCACCTTAAACAGTCTAATTCTTACACTGCATTACTTTTACAGTGTAATTTTCATATTACATAACTTCATCAGTGCACTTTCTTATACTGTATTATTCTAATACCGTATAATTTTATATATTATTATACAGTATTTTTTCTTAAATTGTATTTTTTGTTTTAATATAATCCTTAATTTAATGCATTTTTAATACATTAGAAATTCTCAGGTGTTACAACTCGAATCTAAACTTGAGTTCATTGAGCACAAAGAGTACTCCAAACAAACAACCCCTAGTGGACAAGCCCAAGGAAGCATTAAATTTAGAGATATTTTCAAAGGAAAAATAAATAAATAAATAAATAAAAAGCAACTGTTTAGGCTCACTCGTAAACCATAAGTGCATTTCTCTAATTGTAAAAGATTAAAAATAAAATAAAATAATAAGAATGAAGATCGTTCACTATTTTTTAGTATTCACTTATTTATTTAGTGGTATAATATTCTTTTTGTAGTATTTACTAACTTAAGGACGATGATCTTATTAATGCAATTATTAATATAACATATTATGTAATTAAATAATAAACTTTCAGTACTAATTTTATAAGTAAACACATCATTAAACAGAAACGAAAATCACTTCTTGGTTTTCCTTTTCCTTTTTTTATGAAAAATAAACAAAAAGTATTTAAAATAAATAAGAAATTTTGTGGTAGGAGCACTCACTGATAGGGATTGTGAACGTTAACCGTGTGATATAAATATGCTTCATTGGGTGGGTGCAACTGCAAAGCTCAAAAGGCCTTCTCCTGGTGTCAGCCTTGTACGAATGCAGCCTATTTTCATAAATCTTGCAATCTGTGACTAATTTTGTGGGACTTTAGGACGAATTTCCCATCCAAACAAAGTTCGCTGCAGTATTTTTTTCACATTTAAATTATCATTCTATTTTAAGTTCAAACCATTGATTTCCGAAATGCCCTAAAAATCTTTCCATTGTAGAATCTCCCTAGATTAAAAAACACAAAGAGAAAATAAAAAATAAAAACAAAAAATATGCTGCTTGCGTTTAGGCATATACATATATATATATATATATTGGCTAAATTACATGCGTTTAGATTATGTCAACTTCAGTGCCTCCTTTCCGGACTTCCATTAGAGCCCCATGCCCCATATTTGTAGACTGGCCATGGCATGCCCAAAGAATAGTTTCAGAGAGACAGAGGCAAGCCGAAAATAGTAATTCATTTCGCCACTGCATATCGAGCCGCAATGGTCAGAAGGCCACAAGACGGCATCTAATGTTTTGCAATTTTTCTTAAGGTGGTGTTTGGAAGACAGTAGAAACCATTGGTTAGAACCACTTTATTATAACATGTAAAAGTTTTACACTGTATTATTTTTTAAAATTGTTATTGTAGCATATAAAAACTTTACACTATTCATAACTGAGTTTGTGATAAAAACTCTATGCCAAATAGAGATAAGATTACGGCGTTGGCCTCTTGAATTAAATAATCAAAAAATAAAAATAAAAATAAAGGTGTCCCTAAGAGTTGCTAAACAAAGAACTTCAAATGTCTTAACCAATATCAAGTAGTATAAGCATGAAAACGCCAAGGCCTTAAAAACTTTCTGACATAAAAAGCTTCAACCCTCCCAAAGTATGATATTTGTAAAGCTCGAAACTACCACAATTACAATCTACAGTTCTCATATTATTGCAGTTGAGAAAACAAGAAACATACCATATAGTCCCACGATCACAATTAATTAAGTTCAAAGGATGAAGAGCACAATATTGAGATTTTCAGGATATGTATAGATTCATCAGATACAAAACGCCTTGGTAACTAATTTGCTATTAGAAGATTATGAACTCCACAAACATTAACAATCTTAATGAATTTACAAAGGTTCTGTAACAATCAAGACTCAGACCGACACTTCCTTTTTTTTTTTTTCCGGGCGTAAAAATCAAATGCATAATCTTAATGACAAGACACGCATCTGAACCATCATCTGCAATCTAGCTGAGGCAATCCCTAGTCGCATTCTTCTCCCTCTCACTCACACACACCTTATTGCAGCCGGTTTCGAACCTCCCACTCCTCCAGACTCTGACTTTGGGAGTTGGCAACCAAAAAGCAGTCAATTCTCAGACACTAGCTAGTTTCTGTTTTGGGATTTCTCCACCGCCCTAGGAGCTAATGGAACAGATAAAGAAGACAACAGTAACAAACTTGTTAGCCTCTAGAATTCTCGGACAAGAACAAGTTAAACATTATATGGTGCTAACCAAACATAATGTGCAGCGCTAGAGGGCATCACAAGCCCCTATCTCCACACTGTGATAGAGAGTTGACCCTATAATTGAATGGGGACTCGTGGAGCCCCTCAGCATTTGTGATGCATAATAAAAATGGTACACGTGAAGGATGAAACCAGTCTGACAAACTAGAATTTTGACCTTAAGTTTTAGTGTTTATGGAATCTGGCAAACTAATCCACATTCTATGTAGAATGTTCTCATCAGAGAAGCCCCCAAAAGCACAAGTTACTACAAATTATAAATAAAGACAACAAATATTCTTTGATACATCAGTTAAGACGGTCAGGATTACCTCATCACGGCTCTAAACATCCAAACATACTGGAAGTAAATTGAATGTCTGCCAGAACAAATTTACTACCAGCACTTCATTTATCATAACGTGCACAAATCACAGAATATTAATTTTCCAATGCCGTAGGTAAACAATCCCCCCCTTGCCCCAATCATTAGACTTAAAACCCGATGCATGCGTTTAAGCTAACAACAATAGTAGATAATAGTATCGGCGAGATCCAAGCACCAAAACATGTGTAGCTATAACCTGTTTGAGCATGTATCCATCTATTATGAAAATCTGACCATTTAAACTGACAGACCGGGAATTTTGTGATAGTTCTTGAAGAATGCTCATGACAGTATGAACAGTTAAATTGTAGAAAAAATACCTAAGCCAATGGCATCAGATCCCTTCATGATCTTTAACTTTTTGCATGATTCAATAAACATCCTGTGACAAAATCCAATTCAAGTCAGGTGGGTATGTACTAAATGAATAAATGAAGCCTGTGAATTAGAATTTTGAAGCCCAATTGGAAGTCCACCACGTAAATCTAAGCTGCCAACGAACATTAACTTTGTAAAACTATAAAGCAAAATTGGTTTAGGTTAGATGATCCATGTACCAGAAAAGACAAAGCTAGTTTAAACTAAACACACAATGCCTTCAGGACCCATTACATTGAACGTTACACTTTTTTTTTTTTTGGGACGAATGGAACGCTATTATTGGTGGTTTGAATCACACATAAACAATTGCATATCTCCAAGTAATATGTCCTCCAGTTTATTAACCCATGTATATGGTCGAAAGTAAATTATCAAAATATCTGCAATTCCCAAACAATGCTTTTCTAATTGCCAATCACCTATTAACGCATCAAATTATACTAATATACATGCACTGAATATCATGCTATTCAAATAAATTAAAAAGTTTAATTAATGAACCACCCACTCTTCTCGCTTTATGACTGCATGCTACCCCAAAAATATCAAGTTATGTCTAACTTTTAACCCAAATCTCAAACAGAGTAGATGAAATAGAGTTATTACTCCCCATTTTCATAATTTGATATTTCCTTCACTTATCTCATCAATTTTGATTTCACAACAAAGCAATAACGAGAAGTTTTCTGGCACATGGTAAATTGAAACTTACTCCCACGGAACATCACCAACAAGCATCCAATCACCATCTTTGTCTTCGTATGTAAGCACATATTTAGATCCGTGAAGGAGATCCCTTAGCTTACTTTCACTCAATTTTACCTTGCCTGGAGCTCCATGGGATCCACATTGGCCTGAAGGCACAATAAAGACAGTAGTTGGGTCCATTAAGTAGTGGGTTCCATATTTGAATGTTAGATATATTAAATCAGACACATCCAGTAATCAATAAACGAAGCATAGCAAACCATTAATCCTTCATCCTTACCCTAATTAGAATAAGAAGAAAGAAGGGAATCATATGATCGTCTAAATTAAGCAATAAAAAAGGCTTACCTATTGTAAAACAGCTGAACATCTTTTCAAGTGCAGAAGATAGTTCTTGATACGTAGCATAAGTTCTCAGATCTACCTTCCTCAGATAGGGAGCACCATCCATGCTGACCTTGATGAAAAGAGCACCAGGACTTGGTTTCCCATCAACTTCCTCGTTGTTCTTTGAAGTGGTGGCCAGGGAATTCTTCCTGAATGATCGTATAGGAGGCCAACCAACAACTTGTGCCCTGCCAAGACACACGTAGTGGCAAATTTAAGTGCTAACAGATGTGAACACGTATAAAAAGAACGATTTCTCTAAAATGCTAGACCTTCTCTATAGAGGAGTTCACTTACTTTGCAGCAGGACTGTTGTTAGAAGTGCCAACGTAGTTATGGTTGACTCCACCCGTAGCACGAGATCTTTCTTGTAACCCCTTTGCAGGCACCTCTTTCATTTTGGCTGGCTGGGCAGCAGAGGCCCTTGATGGTAGCATCACATTTATGTTCCCCTGTGCCACTGATTGTGGAGAATCAGGATCAGAACCAGCTTCATACCTCCATTGTCCTTCACCATACTCTGAAGCTTTTACCTCGGAGAATCCATCCATTGTGTCAGAGAACCCTCTTTTGTTGCCCAAAACAACATTCTTCTGCGACAAGGAGCAGATGCCATCTTTCGAAGGAAGTAAAGGGAAAAATTGCTTCTCGTCTAGTTTACCAGAGCCCAGCAAAGAAAGCTCAGGTTCCCGTTCTGGTGACTGGGATCCAGGAAGGCCAAGCCTCAATTCTGTAGCCTTAAAATTTAAATTGTTTTTGTTCTCCTCAGACAAGCTCGACACTGCAGAGCTGTCAACCGAAGAACAATCTGACAATCCCAGGTAATTTCGCTCTTTTAGTCCCAAGCCATTTTGGGAGATACAATCAATCGGGGGTGAGGAAGCCACCAGAGAGCCGTGCCCTTCCTCTTCACCACCCAGCAGTGGTGGAGACATCAGACTTAACTAATCAAAACAGCACCGCTTGAAAAGGAACAATTTCAAATTGCATCAACACAAAAAATAAAGGGACAAAAAAGGGAGGCAGATATAAAAAGCTCCATGCACATTGAAAGTACTTAAAAAGACATTGAGTCCACCAAAGCAAACGACACCAAACAGAAACCGAAACTAAAGATATAAACTTTACCATGAACATCAGATGGAGAGAAACCCTATTCTTAAAAACGTGTATATGTTAATTTTATACACAAAATTAATCAACATAATGCAATTAGGTAAACACAACTCTAAATAAAATAAATATACATAAAATGTAGAAATAGAAAAGAAACGGACAAGTTAAATCAGCATCAGTATTAAACTCAGGATCAAGCATAAATACACAACAAATAGACTAAAAAACATTACCACAGTCAGCTACAAGAGGAAATAAATTAAAGAAGATACTTTGAGGCCAGTTTTCATTTGAAAGTTCAAAGTTAGTGACACACAGAAAAATTAAAAGGGGAATTAAATAAAAACAAAAAAAAATAACGGAACCAAACAAAAGTCAAGGACAAAAGTTCTATCCAAACCTAAAAGAAATGCAAGGTAAAAACAAAATCTTAAAAATAAAATAGAGAAAAAAGGCCAAATAGTCGGCCAAATCTAGTCATTCGTATGGTTGAAAGGTATGTAGTATTCATCGGAAGATAAAGTTAAAAGACCTTTTTTTTCTTACCAAAAACAATTTAAAAAGTCAACTCAGAATTTATCATTCATTTGCAACACCTGAGCTTATTAATATTGCTTTTTTTTTTTCTTTTTTAGCAGCTGGGCAGTCAATCTTGAAGAGGTTCAACATCTTTAATGCCCTATCCTCGATTTCCGCAAATTTTCCCGGACGCCAAACAGACCAGAAAATGCAGAAATAGAGAATAAATTCATAACAAACCCAAAGAAAAAAAACCAAAAAAAAAAAAACACACACACACACACTACGGCGAACCTTAATATTGAAACACCACTCCCTAAATCTCCAAAATCCAAACTTCTTTAGAAAATAATAATAATAATAATAATAATAATATCTTACCAAAAAATATTCAGCAGAAAGCAATAGATTGAGCTCAAAAACTTACAGCACAGCACCAAATGAAGATCTAAGAAAAAGAAAATGAAGAAATTTCAAAGAAGCAAAGCTCAAAATAAAGCACAAAACACAAAATAATTCCATTAAAAAAAGGAGAATATTCTTGAGGCGTACTTGAAGAGCTCTTGAGGATCAGACAAAAGAAGAGAACGCGGACCAACGCTTTTTCTAAAATCCGGAGCTGGGAAATTGCAAGCAAACAGAGGAGAGAGAAAGAAGAGAGAGAAGTTAAGGGCCTTCCATTAAGCAGAGAGCAACAAAAGCTTTTTAGGCTTGTGCTTGCCGAGGAACTCCTAGTAGTAGGAGTCTCAGAAAAGAGGACAAATAGAAACCGGGAAAGCGGTAGGGGCAAAACCGGGAAATTGGGCGGAAAGCTTGTCTTTAGTTTTTTACTTTTCTTTTGTTATAAAAATAAAAACTAATAATATAATAATCTCTCTCTCTCTCTGTTTTTTTTTTTTTTTTTTTTTTGCTAATCAATATAACAAGGCTTTTTATTTTTAATTATTATAATTATTTGATGAATGAATGTGAAGCATTAGGGACCTACCTAGGTGTCCCTTTGACAAATTTACATGAATTCTGTTTTAGGTATAAATAAATTATTATAATTTCCTTGTCGACTACAAACTCTGTTTCTGCTTTCCCTTTTATTGAGTAAGAACAAATTGTTGTTACGTATATGTCCAAATTTTCATGAATTATTAACTTTCAAATTTTCATCAAATTATATTTGATATTATTATTATACGATAATAGTAATAATTTTGATGTGATTTAATATTAAGAAATGTGTTTTATACCATATCAAATTCAACATGCATTTTTAATATTAGAGGGAAAAAAAATCATACAGCGTATTGAAAAATCTATCTGGTATTTAATTGTATTTAATAATTCATATAATCTAACTTACAAAACAGAACTATTAGTTGTGCAAACCAAAAAAGTATTATAACTTTATTTATTTGTTTATTTTTGAATTTAAGGATGCGGCATTTAAACTTTTCATTTTGTAGTAAAGTTGAGCGTGTAATTATTAATAGGCTATATCTTGAACCACCCAACCATAAATTTTTTAGTTTTATAAAATTTAGTCTAAAATTACATGCTATTAGTGAATGTCTTCGTGGACAACAATGTGTCTGAAACTAAGGGTGTATTTGGTAACATTGGTTCAATCTAAAAGTTTAAACCATTTTTGGTTCAAAGCATTTTAGAAGGTGAGAAAATTACATTGTAATTTATCTTTGTTATATATTGTTACATTTAAAAGATTTATATTATAGCAGTTTATGTTTTCAAACACAATATAAATGTCATTCGGGTCTAGTTCAAGTGGTTGTGAGTTGTGTCCATCAGAGTTCTAATTCTGATAGTTTCATTTTTTTTTCTTATGGTAAAATGAGAGCCAACCAACGTGTAAAAAAAAAGTGCCAGCACCAATTGTATGTGTTTTATTTTGCTAATGACATAACTTTTTTAAACTTTATATGGAGCCTCTTGGTTAATTATGATGTTCAATAAAAAAGAAATCCAGCGTTACAAATTGGCATAGGATGACTGTACAGAGCTGTCAAGTCCTGATTGGATCTTTCGTCTTATATTTGGCTTAAAGGTGTTCACGAAATCCATGAATTCATGAAATCAACCTAATTTAACCCAATCAGATCCTGATTGGATTGGATTGGAAGGAGCTTTGAATTGGTTTTGGATTAAAAAAATTATAATCCGAAGGTTTTAGATCAGATTATAAATTGAAGAATTCTCAAACTGTCTAATTCATCAATCCAAAATCATATGTATTCTTAATTTTATAATTTTAATAATATATATTTAAATAAAACCTTAGAAGTTATTAAAGTTGAAATGGTTTTGAAGTTAAGTGTTATTGATGAACAAACAATAATTTATTTTGAGTATTTTTTAAGAAGACTTGATTTAAGTTGTATTTTAGTTAGTTTGTTTTGACTTAATAATTAGTTGTAACAAATTTAACTTTATTAAGTTATTTTACATTTAGATTGCTTATTTTAATTTTGATGTTGAAAAAATTGGCCTTTAATATTTTTATTTTAAAATTTATAACTTAATTCGTGAATCCGTATATCCTATACAAATGTTTTGGATCAGATTGTATATTGGAATTTTTTTAATACAAAGGTTTTAGATTGTTGCGAATCAGAATCCCTGATTGAATCAAAAATGAAAAATAAGCAAACAAAAAATAAATAAGAACGCATACAAAATTTATAGTGGTTCACTTCGATGTGAGACCCACATCTACTTCCAACCGCTACAAAATAATTCACTATAATGATGATAATGATGAAATTACAAGAGAAAAATTACACATATTCTCTCTAGAATTTTTCTCTAATCTCTCTTTCCATCCAATTTCTAATATATACTCTACAAAGAAAAGAATATAATCTATTGATATATAGGTTTTAACAAGAAAGGGTAACAAAGAACAAAAAAACGTAAAACATAAACTGTAGCACTTCGACATGTGCAGCCCTGCGAAATTTGTCTCATGCTACGATTTTTGTAGCGCTTCGCACGCAGTCGTGCACCTTCCTTTCTGTTGTCCTTCTTGACGGTCGCACAAATTCTTTTTCCCCGAGGGCACACACCTGGGTCAAAAAACTCAATCTTCGAAATTCTCTATGTAGGATGATATTTTGAAAGACGTTAAATTTAACTCTATATTTCTTAACATAGATCGGATTGCAGATTAAGATTTTCTTAATCCAAATGTTTTATATTAGACAAAATTGACCATAAACCTTAAAATTTAACCTATGAACACGCCTAATTTGGTTGTATACAAGGAATGATTGTTTTCGCTAATCTTCTTGTGATTATGTTGGCTTAATTTGTCTGAGGGCCTGATTAGTGACTGAAAAAAAAAAAATAAGAGGTGGTTCGGTTTCAAGTGGCGGCTTACAGCCCTGGTTTTCGCAAACAGCGGCTTTCTGGGTCCTCCCTTTTAACTTGTATTGGCCAATATACCCTTTGTGTTTTACTTATTGTTGGCCATTTCTCTCTTTTGTCCATTTTCTACATCGATTATGTTGATGAATGACGAAAAATAAGTGCTTAGGATTGTTTCAATTGTAATTGTAATTGTATAAAGTTTTTATATATAATAATAAAAAATAAAAATAAATTATAATATAAAATTTTTTTATGTTATAATAAAATCGTTTTAATTTTTAGTTTAAACTACGTCATTAAAAAGAAATTCTTCAACAAGTGGAGTATAAATAACCCATCCAAACCAATAGAAATTTACATCAAATTGAGTTAAAATTTGCTTGCCGATTTACCCAAAAAAAAAAATGTTAGTATAATATATTATATTTTGTAATCAGATACAATCCATACAACACTTAAAGACATTTATAGAATGCACTATGTGAAAAAGGTATAGTACGGATTTTTAATTTTATTTATTGATTTATTTTTTTTACAATAGTTCAAAGTATTTGGCAACGCTTTAAAAGATGAACGTGAAAGTAGACATTCATTTGTCATAATTTATTTATGTTCCCTAGCAATCTGGCCAGGTATGGGGTATAATTTAATTTTTCTTAGCAAAATGAGAGAGAGTTGTGGTTTTATTCTCCAAGATATTAGTGCCTTTAAGATATTAATGTATACCCGACAAAAATTAATATCTAGATGTACGTAGAGGTGAAATTGAGCCAACTTTCAATGAACTAAATAAGTTTTTTAAAGAATTTTAAAGAGAAATTTAGTGTTTGTTTGATACTTTAGTTTTAATTCATTAGTTTTAATTATGAACAGTGTAAAACTCTCAGTAGCTACCGTAGAAAGTAAAAATTATTACGGTGTAAAACTCATGCATATTATTTTTAAACTTAAAACTTTAGTTATAACTAAAGTAACAAATAGCCTATAAATTGTTAATCAGTAGCCACAATTGGCATTTTTTTAATGGTATGAGCATTGCAAAATCAGCATACTCTGGTCATTGTGTTTAGCCAAAAGTATTAGGTTCCAACCACTCTTTGTCGCCACCCAAGAGCCCTAACTTCCTTGTGAAACTTATCTTCTTGATAACATAGATAAATAGATGTAATCAGACTTGACAGGAAAATAACATACAACATTGAGTAATCACATGACATGATCCACAGTAAGAACTGTTATCAAAATCAATGATACGTTATAAGATATGATGTTACCACATCAAACGACCTTAAGAATCAAAACATTGTCGTTTTGCTTTTCTTTTCAAAAAAGTAAGTATATATAAGAGAATATGAGTTCAAAACAAGACCTTAATGAATGAATTGCTAAACTTGTAACCAACAACTATATCAAAAACTCTCCCTCAAATATATATATATATA
>CAMOHE010039657.1:0-48064 GCA_946598075.1 Artocarpus hirsutus
CGATACCAGGCGGTTGGCTCTGCCAACCGCCACAGAGATGTCTTCTCGCCGGCCGGGGCTCTGTCCGCTGGCGGGACTTCACGGCCACATCCAGACGACGCCGTCGCCGGCGGCGGAACAGAATGCCGCCGGCGAAACCCAGAAAATTAGCCCCGGTTTTCATCTTTTTTTTTTTTTTATTTCTTTATACAGGGGACTATGGCCGCCGTTCTCATGCCCCGACGCAGCCAGAGGCCGCGTCGCTTCTTCTCCGGCGAGGCCAGAGGGTCTCGGCTGAAGTTCCTTGCCGGCGGCAGTAAGTTTGCCGCCGGTAATCCCACGGGTTACTAAACCCATGCGAACAAAACGATTTCAAAGAAATCGTGCACCTGACTGCATTAAATGCATTTGATTTTTTTTTTTTAATTAACGAATTAAACGACAAAACCACTCAATCCAGAATGCATTTAATGCATTTGACCCTTAAACAACAACAGCCACATTCAATGCACGGCAGCCATCATAATTATATGAATTCATCGAAAACCAAAAACCAAACCGAATTCGTGCTTAAAAATATACATGCATCTTAATCTTAAATGTATAACCGAATCACATGAACATATATATCCATGATTTCCTTAAACGCACGGAGAAAAAAAAACCGAAACACACACGTAATCCATTCCATAGCATATTCTGGAAACAATTCAACCAAAATTTTGAGAAAAATTTTCTCAATAATTCAACATGAAATCTGCTCTGATACCACTTGATAGAACCAAATTCTACAGGATCGTTCATGTTAAATTATTGAGAAGAATCATACCAAACTGCGGAAGCGTACCTGGATTCATGATTACTGAATAAACTTGAGTTATCGTCTTCCAATCTAATACGTACTCCTTATGAAACTTCAAGGAAGATGGGATTTCCAGAGAAGCAGGAAGAATAAAACGTACGTTTGAATTGGGGACCATAACCAGAATAAATAACTTTTGTTATTTTAGTGTATTTCCAGTTTCGCCCATCATAAAATCTAGAAATTACAAATTGGTATCTACACATATAATATTTATAAAATAACCCATACATTATTTTTAATACCCAATAAAGCCTTTTAACTTTATCTTAATTATATCACTTTAATTTAGGCTTGACTTTAAGATAGCATTAAATAACACATTTAATTACATATGTGTGCCCACATGAAAAATTATTTTCTAACAGTGTTGTGTTTTTGTTGCCACTAACGTACAAACAGGTACTTAATTCAAACATGCATTTAAGGTATCGATTGCCAGTTCACAGGCTGTTTGCCAAAAGCTTGGACGAGGATGTGACATGATCTACAAGGTAGGATACGGTTTAAGATTGTTTCGCATTTACTTTCCGACACTAAAATTTTAACTATTACAATGTAGAGCCTTCACATGCTATAGTGTAAGAAAAATATTTTACAGTATAAAACTTTCACATCCTACAGTATTTTGTTTATAATTTACAGTTTTAATTACATATCCCAACGCTAATAAAAAGAGTTGAGTCATGAGGAATCTGTTGGGAATTAATTTAGAACAAAATGATGTCAATATCAAACTAAATATTCTCATAAAAAAACAAATAGTACCTTAGAAAAACCATATTATTCACAAAAATAGTTCTTTTTTAAATATGATCATGTCAAAATCAAACCAAGTATTTCTTTAAAAACGAATATCAGCTTAAAAACCCCAAATATTCGCGTAATTTATTAAATATCCAATGGTTACTAGAATAAGTTAGTGAGCTCAAACGAGCGGGCGCCACGTGAGAATGTTAATGTTGAGTTAGGACTTTACCCAGGTCCTTGACATATGGTTAAGTTGAAAATAAACGTTTATTTTATTACGTATATATATACATATATTTAGTAGGAAAGTTGAAAAAATATATACCGTCTTTTGTTCTTATTTCCTAAAGGTTTAAAAACAAATAAATTACCCTATTATTGGGTTCTAATAAATTAACAAATGTACTATTGCAGTTTGCTAAAATATGGTTGACCACTCAATTTACAAGCAAAAACTGAAGAGTTTTTTGGTGGAGAAAATCAGTTGATCTCAAGGATGATTAAAATAGAATCTCGAAGAAAATGTAACGTTTTGTTTTAAACATTTTGTTAATTTGTGTAGTGTGTGTTGAATGATTGAATAATAATTCTTATTTTTAACACACAGATTCCTCCACTCGCCACAAGGAGACGCCGTGATAATATCAATGTAAAAATAATCTTTTTAATTCTTCCACGTAAAAAAAAAAAAATAGAGCTCCCAAAAATCAAAGTAATCTATCATTTACAATTAGATGTGATCCTAACTTAGTTAAAGAAACATAAAGGTTAATTTAACTAATCTATTTATAATTTCTGACGTAAAATCAGTATTAGATTATATCTACAGCAACATGAACCATGGTATTTAGAGTGAGAAAAATTAAGACAAGGCAGAGAACTAGTGATGCTACTCTTAGAATTACTAGGTACATTTGAGATTGTTATGCATATATAGGATGGAATCATAGCAATAATAGCAATTATGATGTAAGGTTAACCAGGTATCACTTTACCTTTATAGACAAATTATAGTTCGAGGGATTTTGATAACCTTGAAAACGACATAGGAAAAAGTGCGAAGCGTAAAGCAAATACGAAAGGTTAGTAAATAGCATGCTATTGGAAAGTGTTTTTTTTTTTTTTTAAGTAATCTGCCAAGGAAGCTTCAATTAAAAGCCACTAACCCCAAGAATACAACACAAAATTAGAGCCAACAAAACAAAAGCCACTCACACGACGACTAGGTAGTTTAACTATACTCTTGACTTATACGGGGGCTAGTATTATTGATTTTACTACAAAAGCCACATTCTAGTCCCATGGACCCTAATTAAACCATTCACACCAAAGGTACATACAACCAACTTACACTATCATTTAGCCAGACATCTACATACTTTTCGCCCGTTACATTTGAACATCAACAGGATGTGGGAAGACCACCTCCTTTATTGCAACCTGAAAACAACAACAAAGACATGCAATGAAACAAGTTATAGAAAGACCGTCACCTCCATCGCGGTCTATAGATTTGAGCTCCCACAATGCCAGTCTCCCAGAAACCTCCTCCACTCAACTTCGACCACCTACCCACCTGAATAACCACACGGCCCCTCCTCGGCCAAGCCAGCCCCGCCGTTGCCCACCACCTGGTAGCACGAGCCTAGCCGTAGTTAAGCCCCTTAACGCCAGTGTCTGACTGGTAGCGACCAAATCCATCTAGTCGGCGGTAGACCCAAATAGCCATCCCCACGACCGTTCGACTCATAGCTTAAACCTGGAGGAGATTAGAGCCTCCCCTAGCCTCCACGAACAATAGCTTCCCCCTCCATGGACTTGAGCTTAGAACGGCGGATTTTGTGCCCGTACTCCAACCCGAGTATGTCTCCCTTCTCCTGGCGTCACAAGTCGCGAAGATTAGAGGCCAGCGACCCGGCTAAGTGCCAGCCACCGGCCCCTAGCATCTCTTTATCGAAGAATTTATCTCCCTCCCTCGAAGACTTTCTCTCACTTTTTCTCTCCTTTTTCCTAAAAAGTTTAAGGATTTATTTTTAAACTAAGGTTTTATTATTAGATTGGCTATTTACCATTTAGCATAATGAGAATGCACACGGGAAATGGAAATGACCCTTCATACTTTTTAACCATTTGTGAATCCTGAGTGCAAAGTTAGTAGTAATTTGCTCTTCAAAAGTCACACATTTTTATCTTATAATAAATCTTACCCACTTTTTTATCCACTTAAAAAAAAAAAAAAAAAGAGTCTCCATCTCTAATTTTCTTTAATTAGAAGTGGCCTTATGAAGTGAGGGAGAAAAATGGCCTTTGAGTATTTCCTAATACCGAAAGAATTACTGGCTCTTTGGCCTTAAGGACCTGTTCAGAATATGTAGTAACTTAAAAAAAAAGTTCCTTAAAAGAAATTTATTAAAAAAGAAAGAGAAAATAAAAAGTGCATTTTTCACATTTTCTTTGCTGAAAAAAAGAAAAAAGAAAATAAGAAATAGAGAAGCCGTGATTGTGCGCGCGGTTATGGGAAGAGAATCCTAACGGACGTCTTGACAGGGTCAAACGGCGCGTGGGGCCCGCCGTCGCCTCACCGCTAAGCACAAATTGACTATTATACCCTTGAATCTTACTGAGGTCCGCAAAAAAGTTGAGGCTATGATTGGGAAAACACACTGTAAGAGTACAAATTTGGGCCGTGTTTGGTGTCGGGAACACTGAAATTGCAGGAAAGGAAGAAAATCAACCGCTCCTTCTAACACGTCGCAACGGAGCCCTAATTGCCAGTCATCAAACCACCATCTTAGCTAATTTATCAAATCGACCTTATGCGGCTAATCGTTTTCTGCGATCAAAAATTCTCTTCATCTCACGGTTGAAAAAAAAAAAAACAGAGGATTAGGATTTCATTCCTTCTTCTTTTTTCTTTTTTCTTTTTCAGCTATCTTGTTTGAAACCATAGGCTTATTAGCAAAATAATAAGATCTACTCTAACAAATATAATATATACTAAAATAGGGTCTATATAGCTTTGTAAGTAAAGAAATTATGACAGCTTTAGGACGAAATAATTTTTCTTTTTTTCTTTTTTTATTTAAAAAAGACGATAATTTGGTGGTTAGATGTTAAGGTTTTAGTGGTGTCTTTTTAGGAGAAAATTTTATTTTTTTATTTTTTGATAAAATTAGTTAAAATTAATTTTTTTATTTAAAAATAATATAAAATTCATGTATATTATAATAAAAAGTAAAAAAATTATTACAATATAAAATTTTTATATACTCCAGTTTTTGAGACTAAAGAATGGTTCTAATTAATTTGTCAAATATCCTATTATTTATTCCTCTAAATATATTTTTTTAATTATTCACTGTCTCCGGTTCAGAAAAAGAAAAAATAATTTTCCAAAAATAATAAAAATTATTTATTTCTCTCTTACCTTCCATTTTTTGGAAGAACTCTATGTGGTTAAAGAGCGAAAAAACACCAAACGGCTATAAATGGCGTTACAGGGTTTCAGAGCACAGAGAGAGAAACGCGAGATAGAAGGAAGTTAAGAGACAGCGAAAGAAAGAAGAGAAAAGAAAGCCGTTTTTTTATTTTTTATTTTTTATTATTTCTGTGGTAATCCCTTCAAGATCGTTGCTTTTAGCGGGGGGTTTTTATTTTCCCGCTAGATGATGTACTGGGAATTTTCGGTCTCTAATTTTTGAGCGGTTGATCTGAGCCGTACGATCTGAATTTTGCAGAAGTTTGATAGAGAAGAAGAAGAAGAGAGGATTTGGGAACCTAGGATTCGTTTCGCATTTTGGTTTCATTTCTTAGTATTATTGTTTTTTTTTTATTATTGTTATTTTTAATATCGTTGTTGTTGCAATTATTTTTTTGTAAAATTCACGAAGTTGGTGTTCATCATGTCTGATGGATATTATAGTTCGAAGAAGTCCGATGATATCTGCGAGGATGTATGTGGCCAGGTAATTTTTTTTATTATTTTTTTCTTTTTTGGGGGAGAGATTGGGGAATCTTTTTCGTTCATTTCTAATGGAGTCTTTTGGGATTTTTTTTTGGGATCAAAAAACGAAACTTGAATTTGAAATGGAGTTTACGATGCTCCAAGTTTTGAACTTTAGATCGAAAAATGTTTTTTTTTTTCCCGACGCTGGCACTAACTCTATTTAGTTTTAGAGTTGATGAGTTTTGTTCGCTGTGTTTTTTTAATTTTTAATTTCTTTATTTTTGAAGTTTTGCCGATTCGAATTGTTGTTGAATTAATGAATTTCTACTTTGATTTTGGTTAACGCCACAATGTATTCGAGAATATTGAATTCAGTGAATTTTCCCCTAATAAAATTGAGTTTTAGGTTTTATGTTTTACTCGTTATTTACTGAATGAATTTTACCTACCGAGTTTTCTTCTATTAGTGTTCCCTACCATGTTCTGTGTGGTTTAAACTCAAGGAATTTAATTTAATAGTCTTTTTTTTTTAATTTATTAAAAGTGATTAGAATTTGTTTTGTACGAGGAAATTGCATGATCAAATCTGTTTGTTTATGAACTGCTGTTGCACTTGAATTGGCCTTCTGTTTTGGTTTTTGTTTTCGTCAAATTTACATAACTTCTGAGTAGGCAGAAATAGAATTGGTTTAGAGCATTGGAGGTTGTTTATGAAATTTAATTGTTCTTTGAGTGTTTCATGTGTTAAATCCAGTTATCTTATGATGTTCTTCTTTTTATACGCAGCAGGGACCTCGAGGGGCTTCCAGACTCCGGTGCATTTTGCGTGGACTGGATTTCAAGACATATATTTTCTTATTTGTGGTTGTCCCAACAGGTACCTTTGGTATATATTTACATGGCCAGAAGATTTCTTATTTCCTGAGACCACTATGGGAATCTCCTCCGAAGCCCTTTCATGAAATCCCTCATTACTATCACGAGAACATGTCGATGGAGGCCCTTTGCAGACTTCACGGGTGGGGAATTCGTGAGTCGCCAAGGCGGGTCTATGATGCGGTTCTTTTCAGCAATGAGCTAGACATCCTCACTATCAGATGGAATGAATTGTATCCATATGTTACACAGTTTGTACTCCTTGAATCAAACTCAACATTTACTGGCCTGCTCAAACCATTGCTCTTCGCTAGCAACCGGTACAAGTTCAAGTTTATGGAGCCTCGGCTGACTTATGGAATGATTGGAGGAAGATTCCAGAGAGGTGAGAACCCGTTTGTGGAGGAGGCGTATCAGAGAGTAGCACTGGATCAGCTTCTCAGAATTGCAGGCATAAACGAAGACGACTTGCTGATAATGTCCGATGTTGATGAGATTCCTAGCGCCCACACGATTAATCTGCTGAGGTGGTGCGATGAGATCCCACCTATCCTTCATCTTCAGCTGAGGAACTACTTGTACTCTTTTGAGTTTTACGTCGATAACAAGAGCTGGAGAGCTTCTGTTCATAGGTACCAGAGCAAAACTAGGTATGCACACTACAGACAGACAGACTACATATTTTCAGATGCGGGGTGGCATTGTAGCTTTTGCTTCCGCCATATCAAGGAGTTCATATTTAAGATGAAAGCTTACAGCCATTATGATCGAGTGAGGTTTTCTCATTACTTGGACCCAAAAAGGATTCAGGATGTGATATGCAAAGGCGCTGATTTGTTCGACATGATTCCCGAGGAGTACACCTTTAAGGAGATTATTGGGAAGATGGGACCCATTCCTCGATCGTTTTCTGCAGTTCATCTTCCTGCTTATTTGTTGAACCATGCGGAGCAGTACAAGTATCTATTACCTGGTAACTGCAAAAGAGAAAGTGGCTGAGTCTTGGAAATTGATTTTTCTAAGTGAAGATACAAAATAGCAAAATGTGGATTGCCTTAAGAAGGACCCATTTGAAAGTTCATGGACATGGTGATGGCAACATGTAAAAATATCTCTTACGTCCAACAGAATCTTAGGTCAGCCTTAGCGAGATGCTGAGAAGAACTTGGATGGGTCCTGGAATTCAATAAGGACATTCTACACATTTTTTATCTTTTTTCCTTGACTTAGGACTTTTTACAGCATGGAGGCATAATCAAAATTTCCAAATATTGGGGAGGGGCGTTTAGACTGATACTCATAGCTTTTCATTGCTTTTACAAGCCTGTGTACCCACTTCTTGTTGGTAGGCATAGTCCCCATATGTATGACTAGAGTTGCCTTTCCCAAGATTTTCTATAATGGGAATTTTGATTTTTCTGACCAACTCCTTCGTACATTCTTTCTACAACTTGGATTGTGTATTATTATTAGTTCCTTTAGTGTTATTTAGAATACTGATTCTTTTTTTCCTTGTTTTTTTCTGCATGGCTAATCAATAGCAGGCTTTAGGTCTGGTTTGTCATTTGAATATGGCCTCTATACCATTTTAAAACACACACACACACACACACACACACACACACACACACACACACACAACTCTGACTTGATAGCTATCAAACTGGTTTTTCCCCATCAAGTTACTACGAGGTTGATATAATTTGTCTAAAAATGCTGTTGGAGATTATCTTTAAGTTTATTTATGTGGAATTTGTGTGGAAGCAGACTTTGTCAATGGACTTTTAACTCTTTTTTATTGTGAGAATTGATATATATATATAAATTTTTTTTTGGTGGTGACTAAGTTAGATAGTGCCTGATGTGCAACTTTTATGTTCAGGACTATTCAGGACACCCACCATCTACCCCAGATTAAAGAAAAGCATATAAAAAACAAGATTCTCCACTAAGTGCTTTAATTTTCAACAACTGGTTCATTGTCTGGTTTGATTTTTTCGTCGTTTGCTTGGTGCATTGTCTTGCCTTCTTCTCTAATGCTGGTTGGGTCAGTGTCCACGAGTCAACTTTTTATTTTTTTATTTTTTGGGGATTCCATGGCTTTACGGAATTTCCAAAAGCAGTACTTTCTATTATATGCTGCTTGAGTCAAAATGTGACCTTCTCTGCTTTTGTTGTCTAGTGTGTCGCCTTGTGGGTAATTTCTTGTAAGACTCTTGGCTTGTCAAATTCCTCTCTCCCATATCAGACGTTAAAAAACCATACTACTTTCTTGCGACGACTAGAGCAGCCTTTTTTTTATTTGTTTGTTTTGTTTTTTAATGTGTGGAGTACTCATAACTATTTGAGCTAAAAAAAGAGGAAATTTCTCAAAATAAGGAGTGTGTCTGGGAATTACACCAGAATGGCAGAATCCCTAATATTCTAGACTAACACAAGGCAAAGAAAAATATAAACACAGCCTAGATAATATTTATAATGGTTCGCTCCTACTATGAGAGTCATGTTTAATTTGTTAAGGATTTTCACTAAGAAAGAGTACAATATGATGTTATATTTCTTATATCTTCTCACAGTATGCCTCACACATCTTCCCGTCTATTTTGTCAAAAAAAAAAAAAAAAACCTTCTATAGACCAAAATGAAAAACCTTTTATAGAACAAAATGAAAGCAGATCTTAAAATATCTTTAACCACCATCAACCTTGCCACCAAAGAACAAACCGTTAGGAAATATGTATGATACAATTAGACTCCACACAACTTAATATATAAAATCTTCTTTCACATGTAACTTGAACAAGTATATCAAACTTTTGTAACTTACTACAGTGCACAAATTCTTCCCAATCAGCCTGCAAATTCCTCTCCCACACCCCCCCCCCCCCCACAAAACAAAAAAAAGAAAAAAAACAACTGTCAATATGAACCAATCTTTTTCGGAGACAATTCTTCTGGACCAAACTGTAAAACAAGCATTGTAGTTACCTTTACCATTAAATATCAGTCTTGTATTGACTCGGTAATTTTATGCTTGCTCTTTCCAACAAGGTCAAGCAATCTCCAATCACAATCTACTGATTGACTAACTCCCAAATTACTAAAAACCCATTTCTCCTGCAGTATTTACATACACATTTCACTTTTCTTTTGATCATAAACCTTCTTCCAACAACCCATTTGGATGTATAGGCTGTGTCTTTTGCACCACCACCATGAGCCAATCATCCAATTCTCAAACCTACAAACTCTTTTAGGTAGGGCATACAAGAGTTGTTGAACTCATTGTGTATTATTGTGAAGTCATCTTTTCTTTCCCTTTCTAAATCCTCCCACAACATTCTACCTTAATTGTTCAACAAAACTCATAAATCAATGAATGCCAATTCATTAGCGTGTTTGTTCCATATTACCAAGCATTTTTCCTCATTTTATATATTCCTTGCAGATTTGATCTTTGTTACACATATTTAGTCCTACCCAAAAACATTCCTCCATGTTATATTATAGTTTATAACAACCAATTTTTTTTTTTCTTTTCATCTGCATGTTATATTATATAGGGCGTTTGGGAGCATTAGATAGAATCAATAGTTTGAACCAATTTTGGTTGAAAACACTATAATATGTGAGAGTTTTACGTTGTAACATACTTTTTCTTGACACTGTAGTATATGAGAGCTTTAATCGTAGCAACCAAAAGTTTTGGTTCTAACTCATATTGTCAAACACCGCAATAGTTTTCTTTTAAACTTAAGGATTAAATATTCGAACAATTGTCGAGTTATAGAGTCTAATTGTAGATTTTTTGATAATTATGAGTGTAGAATTTTTTTAATAATTGATTCAAGTGTAAATTTATTGTTAGACTATGCTAATAAATACATTTGTTATATTATAGTTTATAACAATTAACAGCTAAGTTATTTTTTTTTTCCTTTTCCTTTCTTTCTCTTCTTTTGTGCAGGGAAAGATACGAAAAATGGATTTTTAGGGACAGTCACAGAAAAGAGATCCTTTATCGGTAGAGGGTGGGACCAAGACCAAATTAGGAAGTCATTAATTCAGTGCTATGTGTATTAGTGTAGGAGTTGGCCTGTCAAATCGTCTGCAACCACGTCTTGAGTGATTAAAAAGTCAAATTTTATGAATATTTATTTTCTATTTTTATCCTCATTAATTGTTTCATAAGCAGTCTTATATATTTTTCGTTGATGTTGAGATTTTTTCTACCGTGGTTATGATTGGTTTTTAATTTTTCATTAAAAACTCGCGTTGTGGTTTCGCCGACCTTTCTAAATCATGATGAAGACGCCACCAGAGTAACATATCTTTCGATGGGGCATGCTGGTAGGACACGTGGCACATTTGCATCCACTCGTTCATTAACTGTCATGATCCTAAGCGCCACTTCAGACTCGCTTGCCTTAGTATACTTTTAAGTTTTCAACCCAATTTTTTCCTGTGTTGACAAATTAGCCCACGATTTTTATTATTGCCGCCCTATCACGGCACTTTAAAAACTATTCTAATTTATAAGGTGTTTAGAATGTGGTAAAAATTAATGGTGAGAACCATTTTTACTGTAGCATGTGAGAGCTTTACACTGTAGTAATTTTTTTTTAATTACTGTAACATGAGAAAATTTTTTACTGTTCATAACTGATTTTGTGGTGGAAACCGCAGTTCCCACCACTTTGCCAAACACCCGGTTATTTTGTTTTACTAATGAGCTTAAATTAGCAGCTGGAAAAGCCGACACTAGCACAAATCACTCAATTACTCAAATAGTGTTAGCAACGTGAAGGGACGAAATGTCAAATTTAAAAGTTTGAGAGACATTTGTTAATACCTAAAAAATTCACAGGACAAAAATAATTGAAACCAAAAATTTATGAAACAAAATAAAAAAAAAAAAAAAAAAACCAACTTTCTTATGTACACAATTTTGGATATTCAGATCACATCCTGCACGAAAATTGCTATATTAGTACACTTATCACAAATTTCTACCTTTTTTTACCACTCTAATTAAACATATTTGAAATAATTTATTATCAAGAGAATCCCAATTATTTCACAGCCAAAAAAAGTTTTAAAAAAAAACTTCTCGTGGAAAAAAATTAAAGAGAAAAGTTCCTACAATGGACTGCTAATGAAACCTTTTACACCACCATTGGTCAATGTCATAAAAAAAAAAAAAAACAACCCACCTGCCTTTGAAATATGAATTCCACCCTGAAATGATAAAATCATATGATTTACACATCCTTGTAAAAATGATAATTAACTCGAGAATTTCACCTTTATTTCTTCTCAATAATCTTTTAGTACACCAAGAAAATCAAGAAGTATAATAACAATTGATCCAGCACAAAAAAGGTACAATAATTACGTTCAATCAATGAGATGAATGAAGCCATGACATTGCATCATGCATGCACACGAGTTCCATTATTAGGAAACATGTGCATGAACGACCAATATTTAAGTATCAATTCTTTGGACCTTTTATACCCCACATTCCAAAAGGGTGTTTGGGCAAGCAAACAATTTGAATTGGTTTTGTTATAGTATTTTCTATCGCAGAATTTAAATTATTACAATGTTTTTAATTCAAACTAATAGTTCAAGCTAGTGATCTGAACACCCAACAAATTCACCAGCTTACTATTCAATGCTGTAGTTTTCTGAATGAATCCCATGAGTAGCAATGGTAAAAAGAACTGTGCGTGACTTTCACTGAGACTGAAAAAAGAACTGTGTCAAAACGGGGCAGTGACCAGAAATTTCTAAGAAGTTAATCACTATCCCAATCCTCGTCCATCTGTCTTGCTGTTCTTGTTCTCCTTGTATCTGTCTCGTTCCCAGCATCTCTTTTTACTTGATACTTTTCTTCTTCACTATCGTTGCTCCAATAATTGTATTTTCCAGGTCTTGATGCTTGAGAGGCTTCCACAGAATCATCAGTACCACTTTCGTAAGGAATGTTTCCACCCTTCCCTCTCTTTAGATCATATGAGTCGTCCTCTTCATCGCTTGCACTCCTGTACTCATAATTTAACGCTCTTGATGCGCTTGAACTGTGTTCTTCTTCTTCATCAGCATCTGATTTCCACATTGCATTTTCAAGATTACTGAACACATTTTCTGCTTCAGATTCCTCTTCAATTATGCTCTTTCTAAAGTTCGTGGAAGGATTTCTCTGATACCCATCATTATTTCTGGCGCTGCCAAACTTTTCCTGCCTTCCCCGGTCTCGTTTAGAGGCCTTGAATGTCTCATTTTCATCAGAGTCATCAGAACCGCTATCAAACTCACTATTATTTCTGGCCCTGCCAAATCTTTCCTGCCTTACCCTGTCTCGGCTAGAGGCCTTGAACTTCTCGTTTTCATCAGAGTCATCACTACCACTATCAAACTCACTAGCATCCCCAGCATTGTGAGATTTCCACTCATCATCAGCCTCAGAAGCATTGTCATTGTCGTTGTCGCCGTCTTCACTTTCATAAGTTCTCTGTTTACCCCGTATATCTTTCCAACTTCTGGACCCGTTGATTGCACCATCGGAGCCATCGTCTCTAAACGTTTCAGATCTTCTGGATCTCCCACCAAAATCGTCCCTGTTCCAATACCTAATTCTTCCAAAGTCTTCTTTCTCTGCTGCCTCCTCAGCAGCCCATTCTCGTTCTGCAGCATCTTCTATCTCAGCTATAAATTTGTCCAACTCCTCCTGCTCCCTTTCATCAGAAGGTTCTGTCGGTTCAAAATTATTATTAGGCTCTGTTGTCAATAGTTTTTCGTCACGAAAAACATATGGGGTTCCTTCCTTCTTGTCAATTGCGTTAAAGAATGAGGATGCTACTCTCTGAATGCTGGCGGTTGCTACTGGATCCTCAGGATTTATACCATTTCGGCGAAGTTGCTGCTCAAACTTCTTTATGTTTAGTTTCTGAGATTCAAGAGCTTGCTCAAATCTGGCCTTGAATAATGCCTGCATAAAAAAGAGGCATAATTTTTAAAATTCTTTTCTAACTGCCTTGGTTCCTGCAATTTTATCAATTCAGCTGTCTAAAGAGCTTAAATTTATAAGGAAAAACTCAGCAACAACCAAGCAAAGTCCCCATTAAAGAAAAAATATGCAAACCGTAAAATCTCATTACCATTAACCTAAAACCACGGATGTTTTCGCACTTCTTAACAAGCCTTTGTTTTTGTTCAGTAGCAGAGCATCAACTTACAAAAGATAAAAAGAGCCAAGAACAACTTTGAGATGTGAAGATTTTTCACAAAGTTTCTCAGCCCATGGGGCTATGCAACTTATTAAAAAAATGGATTACAGCAAAGAACAAATGTATGCCTACTCCACCCACCTTTCTTTTTGTAAGTGTGTTGATAGGTATCAAATTCTTTGGTTGCCGGTAATTTCTACCACGAAACATGATGATTGTTTTGACATTATGTATGTTTATCACAATTCCACCACTCAGCCGGGCAAGCATAGTCGCCATTTCCTTGATCTTTTCTTTGGGGAAGTTATCACAACAGACTTGCACGGTCTGATGAAATTTCCAGTGTAGATGCATATTTTGCACAACACCTCCAAAAACTCCACGAACACCAACAGGAACATAATTCTTGTTCTTGAACCCAATCTTCTTATACGCCTGAAGCTGCTCTGGCGTCAATAGCTCAGGATCATGCCTAGGCTGTGGCAACTCCGGAAGCTCATATTTTTTCAGCTTTTGTAGGAGCAATGCCACTTTCTTCTTGGCCTGCATGAGTTAAAAGTGTAGAAATTCTTATCCGATGATTGCATAAGTTAAACAAAATTATTAAATAGCACAATCACCTGAACTTGAGAAACAATCATCAAGTGGAGATGATATTAAATTTAACATGGTGACTTATTATTATTATTATTATTTCGATAGGAAATGAAAATTTCATTAATCAAATTAAAAAAAAAAAATTTTGATAAATGAGATCCAACCAAAATTACAAATACAAAATTCAACAACCAAAACAAAGAACAATCAAATCACACTGAAGCATCATCAAACACTCAGAAAACCAAACCAAAAAATTAGTAGGACAAATTAAACTAATACAAAAAAACCACAATAGTGTAGCAAACGAAGTGAACGAACCAAATCCAGAAGATCTTACCTTGGTAAATGCTAAGAGGTAGGAACTTATATTCATTGAAAAGGAAAAATGCCAATGATCATAGTTTTTTTTTTTTTTTTCCATCAAAAAGCTTAGAACTTCAAAAGCTACTCCTTTATATACTTAAGATTGTTAAAGCCTCAACTAGAGTAACAAAAAGCTCCACATTAATCCGTGTAAACATAATCACTAAAGGCGAAATAGCATACTCTTTTGAGGTTGTAAATTAGCCTCTCATTTTCAGTCATCAACTTCTTCTGAATCTTTTTGGCTCTCCGAATCTCTCTTAGGGTTTTACCAGTCTCTTTCTTCATCCGCTTCTCCACCTTGCTTCGCATGCTTCTCCCTCTCGCCGTCGACATCGATCGCCACTGCACGTCGAAGGGAATGACCATTGTAGACGACGAAGAAGAAAACAATGAACCATCTTCTCTAGGTTCACTTGATGGAACAAGATTGCGCGAGATGAATTTTGGAGAAAAATCTCTTGATATCAATATACTTCTGGCAAAGCAATACCCGAACTTTATAAACAAAAATTTGAAATTGGATGTTACAAAAATGCGAAACTTAGAAAATTCCTCCATTTAAGAGCACAATTAACATGTTTGGATGCTCAGAAAAAGCGGAAAGAAAATATACCAACACCAAAAAAGCAATCTTTAAAATAAAACAAAATTTATAAAACGAAAAAAATCAAAAAATTAACCCCAAAAAAACATAATTTCACTCGGAAATGATTGGTATCTAGTTCTGGAAAAAAAGTGCTAATCGGCTAACCCAAAAGCAAATCGATTGGCTGAGTTTCTTAGTCCAAACAAAGGAAAATAGAGACAGAACATACTGTGAAGAAGCGGGATGTAGAAGAGAAGAAAGAGTCTTCAAGCTATGCCTATGGAGGTTTCTCGTAGCGAACATTTGAATTTGTTAATGAAAGGAGATTGGTCCAACTCTGACTCTGACTCTTGTGTGAGTGCAACAAAAGCAATTGCGTCTTCTTCTTCTTAGTCCATGCCCAGTGCTTCTCCTGCTTTGCTCGACAGGTTTTAGATTTTCCAGGGTTTTAGGTTTTGGGGAGGGATTTTCTTGACCAAATGAATAAAGTCTCTTAAAAACGACATGTCGTTTATCTGTGAAGCGACAGCACACTTTTCTAAATGCGACACCACACTTTCAAAACTGCAATATTTTTCCAAGAAAATAAAATACACTTGACATGTCGTTTTCTGCTTAAAACGACAACGAACTTCGAGATGTTGAAAAGCATGCCCTTTTTTATTAAACGACAGCAAATTACAAGCGACCATGAATATGTTAAGAAAAGTGCTTAAAAGGACCGCCATAAAAGATGTGTCGTCTTTGTAGGTCTCGCATTTAGGATCCACCGTCTCTTAGTGGATACCTTGCTCGTATGTTAAACAAACAAGAGGTCATGTTGTGTTGTAAACTGTAATAGTGTTGAGGAAAATGGTTAAGGCCCGTTTGTTACAGTTAGTTAGAACTATTGTAGGCTTTAGCTAGGCATTATTTTAACAGCTCTGACTTGTATTTAAGCATTGTAATAAAAACTTGAGAGAAAAATAAATTCAATACAATTCTAGAAAATTCTCCAACACTTTCCTCTGGTATTTTCTCTGATTTTCTTTCTTACCAAACAAGTAGTGTATATAACTTTCTCCGCGGTAAAAGAAACATCTCGAAAGAACTCCGGAAAATAGCATTTCCCAATTGCTATTCATTCCTTTTGTTGTTGGATTGTCTCTAAAGGAGTTGGTTTATTGTCTTTTGTCGTATGTTGTTATTGTCCTTTTCTCATTGTTTGTCGTTTTCTCTGCGTGTCTTTGGCTTTATGTTGCCATTTACTGCTTTGTTCTCGTTTCACTTGGATGATGTTCTGTCATTTAAATGTTGTTTTGTTCTTGTTTTCGTTTTTAGGTTTTTGTGGTGTTGTTCTTTGAACTAATTTTCTCGCTATCTTTGACACTTTGTCATCACTTTGTCGTCACTTCGCTTGGGTGTCGTTTTTCACATGTCTCATTTTATTTCTTCTGTGTCTTTCTTGTCAGCTTTTAGCCGTTCTTTACTATTTTGTCGTCATGTCACTTGGGTGTCGATTTCCAAATCATTGTTGATTCTTTTTTTTTTTTTTGTTGGTAAAGTTGCTTTGTTTTTCTTGTTGGTATCTTGACCATAACTTTCCTTTTGGTAGTTCAAAACCAATCCATTTTTATGTTCGTAGTACTCTTCCAAATTCATTACAACAACAAACAAACGCAGTCTTCAAACAAACAACACATATGTGCCATTTCCGAAGATTCAACCGTTGCTTTCATGATAGCATTCATGACCACACAACATGATCTTTAAGCTGTCACAAAACCAACACTTGAATCCCCGCCAAGCACGTCGCGACATGTCTCAAGTACAAGCACACATTATTTAACAGCGCTAAATACAGTAATCCAAATGTGTGTTAAAGCAAGACGACTCATAGCGAGAACTTGACATATTTATAGTAGAACTTGACAAATTTATAGTAGTTATATATATATATATATATATATATATATATGTATATAATATATAGGTGTCAAGACTTCCATATCTCGTTGATCAATTTCAGCTCTGAAATGAATCTCTCGGTCTAGCTGTAGATAGCTGAACTCTTCTACCAACAATCCCAATGGCTTCCAATACATTGAAGCATTTTTTGGAGATCTGAGGACTTGCAGAAAAGGAAATGGAGACAAGTTAGGTTTGGTTAAACTCAGAATTCAATGTCGTTCCTCAAGTAGTTGCCTCCCAACGATGCTTCAGATCCTGTCTAACCAATCAAATACACTGTCTTGGGAGCAAAACTGCAAGTCCTGTATATACGTTAGAGAAAAAGGTGTTTTAGGCCATTGTACACTAATATATATACAGAAACCAAACAAAACATAAGTAGAAGCATATTAGGGAAAGCTTACAGAAAAGTGGAAATCTGGCAGACTGTCTAATTCAAGGTTTTCAAGGTCAGAAATACCACATGGGGCGATGTTTTCTCCAGTGGATTTATTATTGCAAGTAAAGTCAGTGTTAGGGACGTAATTGAATCCTGAATCGAAAGTTTCCTTGCATAGCAACGAATCATCGATGCTATTTAAAACAGAGTTTTCAACAGCCTGAGATTCGCCTGCCAGCCATTCAGTGTACCCCATGTCATCCTCAGCCTCAATATTACTCATTTCAGGGATGAGAGGTGCGTCCTGGAAAAGCCCTCCTTCCTCTTCCTGCAACAAAAAGATAGTAACAAAACTTAGCAAATGGAATAAACTATGAGAATTTAGGGGAATACAAAGCAAACGTTTTGAAAGTTTTCTACCCTCTCTTCCCTTTTGTCCCATATTTATGGGCTCACATGCAAAACAGTTGATCAAAAGAATATATAAATACCTCATGCAACAGTGCACACTAAAAATGGAAACTAACCTTTGCGGATGATTGGGGAAGATAATTGTCAGCAATGTCGTCGGTTAATATAGACTTCCCATGTCTAGGCGGTATAGGAGGGTTTGAATTTGGGGTCATGGGACTAGTTTGAAGTGCTTTGGTATCTAAATCTTCAATCAGACCACTGTTATTATTGTTATCACATATTTCAGGCTGCTTTGGCTGCTGGTAGTAGATCTTTGACACCACATATTCACCTTCCTGCTCATCTTCCTCGGTTCCAAGATGATATTGATGCATGACCCAGTTGGTTTTATCTGCTTTGGAGCCCTTCTTGGAGGTCTTATACAGAACCATAATCTTCTTCCAACCCTTCTGAACTCCATTTTTTATTACAGCTTTAGTCTTGCCAGTTTTGTGCCAGCGGACATGCTCTTCTGTAGAACCATGATTGTGGACCTTCCGCCGCTTCCGTTGACCAGTAGCATACGCGTTTATTATTTTGTGAAAGAAGTAAAAACTACTTCCGTCTTTCTTAGCACCTGAAATTAAAACAGCATAACTAGGAATGATCATCCATATACAAACGTGATTAAGCTAATTCACAGCTGCAAACAATTTCACCCACTTTTGTCACTAGAGCTGCAACACAAAATTCATCAAGTTTCTTGCTAGATTCGACAAAAGAGTGACCAAGAACAACCGTGTCAAGAAATCTAATATTCAAATGGAGCAAGGCGATGCAGATGTTTGTCAACAGACTCAAAACATACGTGTGGCAATACTCGACAAGCACAATTATGTATTTGAGGATACATTATAAAGAAATGAACATGAAGGCTTGCCTGGTAGATTTTCTGGATGGTCGCAATAAATTCCTTCCCCTTCAAGCGTGGGAATAAATTCATCAATAAACATGTGTGGCTTTATGTTTTCATAACCGCATTTTGCCGCTAAGTGTTCAACAAGTTCTTCCTCGGAAGGTTCAAACTTTACACCAGCTGGCAACCCGGGCCACTCAGGAGAAACCTGTCCACAAGACATCATCAAAAGAAATCATGTGTTGTAAACACCAAATCACATCTATGCCAAATTTTGACTGGAGTTTCGTAAATATCGTTTGCATCCAAGCCAAAAACTCATGTGAATGAATAGAAAACAAATGAAAATTTGCTATTATCATCCACATTTGCACTAGAAAAGAACAAGGAGTTAAAATCAACATTTGCAGCTCATAGATTGGTGTTTAGCTTACATCACTATTGTCAATACGACAATGGCAATTTGGGCATTCACGATTTGCTCCACAATCTTTTAGTTGATAAGCAGGAGAACGAGAAGCATTTTTCACTTTCTTGGCAAGTCCTCTGCCGTTAATGAGCCAACTTCTGCACTCATGACTAAATCAAACTAGGCATTATAAAACTTGGTTTCTCCAACGGAACATAATGAGAAATTACAAAAACACGCACCAACAGAGTAACAACCAAAAGAAACTAACCATTAAACTGAAGATGTGAATACCAAACCACAAAAGACATCAACAGAAATATAACGTGCTGATAAGGTTGGCACGTTCAATTACACGCGAAAATCATAACACACATTCAATGCAAGCTAAAAGTTTCATCCTAAACAGAAGATAGAGTGGGTTCATACTCATTATTAGAAATGCTGCTTTTGGTACTAAAAGTTCTTGTGCTTCCTCCTTGGATTAATTTCACTAAGCTTCTAAAGTAGGCTCAAAACTCTAATAAGGAAAGTTAATACGATCTTCCACGGAAAGAACAAAAAAGACAAAGAAAAGAAAAACTGGAGGTCTTTTTTCGACTTCAAAGTATTATTTCAATAAACTTTTCATCAACAATTCACTGAATGGTCCCCACAATGCATAGCAGAGAAAGAACAAAGTTTACAACCTTAAATGAAGATTTTAGTAAATTTTACATCATCATTGGATCATTACACATTCCGTTTTAATATTAGGGCTAAAGAAAGATATGACTGAAAATGGGCATCTGAAACCGAAAATTTCAGTACCCATGCCTTATCTAAAAGCTTCCGACACAAGAAAGCGCAACCCATTTGAACATTTTCCCCAAATCACTCCGATAAAGCACAAACCAAAGCAAGCCCTAATCTTTCTCCGACTTAAACAAAACCTTACAAATAACTACTCCAAATTTCATGGCTTAACAATAAAAAAGCAAATACAAAACCTACTCAAAACTGATCATCATTTACACAAGCAAATTAAAAAAAAAAAAAAAATCAACCGGACCCAATAAAATATTTAGGGTCGAAGAAGCTCATTCAGTATTCAAACTCACCAAAGCCCAAAAAAAATGGGATTTTTCTCCCTCAAAACCATTTCTTTCTTCATCAAAATATACATATATATATATATATTATTATAATACTTAACAAGTTTGAAGCTTTGATTTCTCTCACTATCAAAGCTCTTACCTTTCCATTGTCCGAGAAATTAGGTCGGGATTTTGTTAAACCTTAACACATTCGAAATCACTGAGAGTGAAGAAGAAGAAGAAGAAGAAGAGATTTTCTCTCCGGTTATTTAAGCTGAGTTTTGTTTTTCCGTCCGGTTTCTCCACTAGACAAAGCTAAAAAGCTGTAAGTGAGAGACACACTGTGTGTAAGCGGGAAAACTAGGCTTTGTAAGCTGTTTGAGAGGCTTGGACACCCAACCTAAGGTTGGGAACCAGAATCTTTTACAAAACGAGGCCCGAATCTGTTGCTATTCGTCAATCAGGGCCCACGGTTGACCGAGCCTAGACTCCGGGCTTTAGCTTCGGAGAGCGAGTGAATGTGTCATTATGGTAAATGTCATTGTAGGGACAATGGATGACCTTGCTCCCCAAGCTATATAAGGAAACGTTAAAGTTACTTCACGTATTACCATTTTTACCCCTGAATGTTCTATGTGGTTGCCCCACGTGGACGACTTCTGTGACTCCGTTTATCATCCTAGTAGGATGTTGGGAATACCAGTAGAAACTGTTAATTGTTAATGGTTACTAGCTTTATATTATAACAATTTTTTTATTGTTATTATAACATGTGACAGTTTTATCTTATTTATAACTAAAAAAATAGGAAAAATTATTCACTTGCGTGTTGATTCTTTTATCTTTAAATCTATTATTTGGATAATTATTGACGTCAATAGGCCATTGTAGTATAGTGGTGAGTATTTTTGCCTGTCACCCGGATTCGACTATTTTATGTTGAAAACTAATGGTATACTCTCTGAATAAATAACTATATGTCATGTCACATTTAAAATAACTACATGTCATGTCACATTTAAAATGAGTTTACCACTTATATAACATATATAAATTGTACTACGCTTAAATATGCTTTGTATTTATAGAAGGCAAAATTTTAAACATGATGTTTATGAAAATTTTTTGTTTGTCTAACTTTAAAATATAGAGTAAAAAAAAAAGATAACGACATAATTTTTTTGGTTCTAATGATAGAAGGCAACTAAAAGAAATCTGCTCGCACCTATTGTAACATGCCGCAACACGTTCTCCCACTGTGTTCCCATCTGTTTCATACAACCATTGATTTCAATAGGGAGAAGAAATTTACATGCATGCCCACAAGGAGAGAAATAATCTAACAACATGAAAGATGTATATGCTGGCGTTCTACGCACAATTCTTCCACAGAAGATCCTAATTTTCTTAACTTCCTCAAACTGATTTATGAATTTGTAAACCCACAGAGAAGATTGGAACTTATAAATATTAGCTTTAGATTTTATGTCTCATACTAGTGTTACAGAAAGAAAGGGAGATAATATATTAGTCACCATATTGAGAGTTTGTTTTCATGGACTTGCCGGTGCAATCAAGTGCACAAACGTGGAGAGCAGGAAGGAAAATTTCAGCACAAAAAGTTGTAGCTACCGAAAGACACTCCAAGAACACCACAGGCAATTCAATAAGTCCGCTGCAGCTAATCCCGGTGATGGATTGGCACATCCGAAATGGTTTGTTGATTATGGTTTCCGAGATTGCGGAATCATCTACAGAAGAAGGAAAGTTGAAGAGAGTAGCAAGTGGAGCAGCCGAGGAAGATGGAAAGGAAGGCTCATTTGCTCTCACTAGAACTAATGCATGCGTAATGGCGAACAACATCCTCATCACAACCATACCAAAGCTTTTAGGCTAGTTGAAGTTTAGTCAAAATGATAAAACATATTATTGTGTTTGTGCCTGTGCATGATTATAAATCAAGACTAGTTGCGGAGGATCCAGAAGAGTATTGTTAGTGAAAGAAAGGCTTGATTTATTTTAAGGCAATTTCTCAGAGGATACACACCCATTGGTACATGCTTTTCATCTGTCAAACCTCCTTAAAAAAATAATTTTAACTAGATATAGTTTTAATACACAAACTCTCGGTGAAATATCCCACTGAAAAAGTCCTTTTTTTTCAAGGTGACCTTTTCATTGATGTCATCCTTTGCGGCTTTTGGGTTGTAAAAGGTGAGACGCGTTTGGTCCAATAATCAGTTTGTCCAATATCAAAAGTGCGTATATTTCATGTCAAGTCAACCAGATCTTTAGGTGCCTTGCAGAACAAATGCCCTTAGGAAAAAAATGAGTAGTCGTATCAACTATCAACTAATTTCTTCCCTTTTTTTTTTATTTTTGATTGAAGAAAGGGTTCAGTCAGTTTGTAATAGAGGGAGTAAAGGCTTTTGGATGGACCTTATTTTACAATGTTAATACATCACAGCAACCCAACTCCAGGACTTCTAAAAACTAAAAAGCTAATGTGACAAGAATACATAAATTTGAAAGTAACATCAGACACAAGGCAGCTTTGTGTGGGATCTCAAATGACTAATCCAAAGTAACATCTTGTTCCGAAGATGCATTTTTACAGAAGGTATTGCTTATTATATGTCATGGTCGTTATTACCTCAGGTGCAGAATTGTGCCCTTTTCGAGGGATTAGTAACACTGGTTAAAGCAGAAGAAGAAACCTTTTGGCTTTTCTTCCATGTTGGTGCTTGGTGTATCTCCTGCGTTATCTCTAACAGCCATCAAAGAACTCGTACCCGGCGACTCAGGTGGCAGCACGGCGTTCTCAGATTTGAAAATCCGTTGTGGTATCACGGGCTCTGGTGGTGAAATAGTGGAGAGATAGTGCAGTAGCATCTGTATAATTTGGCTGAAGTTCGGTCGGTCATTCGGATCCTCTTTCCAACATGAAGTTACGATCGGTGCCAAATCCTCAGGGAGGTTTTCAGCACTAGGCCTCACATTCTGAGAGAACAAAAAGCACAACTTTCAATCACAAGGGAAATTGATAGGTTTTTTGCTCGTCATGGAAAGTAAAAAGTTTAAAAATTGTCCTAAACAATTTTCTTGTTCTACATTCCCACTTCCCTCTCCCAACAATTCATTATTCATTTTTCAATCGGTTTGGTTGAAAAATTAAGGCCATAGCGCTAATTTCAAGTTATTTTAGAGCCAGTTTATGAAATGTGTTCACAAATATATTCAAGACATGATCAACTTCCCATAAAATGCTAATTACCTTAAAAGCAGCAGCATAAGCTGCTTGTAGATTTGACATGCCTTCAAAAGGCAACTTGTTATGGATGAGCTCCCACAACACAATTGCAAAGCTGTAGGCATCCACCTTATGATTGTAATGCTTCTTCTCCCCATGCCTTAGAGTCACCGTACTGTAAAGCTGCCACCAAATACACCAGTAAACCACAAGTATCCTGATATAAGTCGATCATAAATAAGACAAAATAAGAAAGAGATATATAGCTTCAGCAATAGAATCATAAATCATTGTACCTCTGGCGCCATCCACCGATAAGTCCCGGTTTCAGCAGTCATCATCTCTGTCAATGATTCTTCTCTAGCCAATCCAAAGTCCGCAAGTTTAACTGTTTTGTGGTCTGCGGTTAAAATCAAGTTCTCTGGAAAAAGTAGAGGAAGACCGATCATCAGAATTTATAGTCGAATCTCTGATTCCGAAAAGATGCAATCATGCAATGTACACAGCAATGCATTACTTTCAAGAAATACTCAATACAACAATTCAGCTAACACTGATATGAAGTTGTAATATTATGAAGTAACCCAGTTTAAAAAAACAATCTATCTACTGCATGTAGCAACACCATCCATTCATTTCAGTATTCCAACTACCTGAGCCAGTAACAACCAATTGAACTACCAAGTACACATCAATGGACTCGAAAAACTTATAGAATCCAACAAGTTTAAGGACCAATAACAACCTATTTGGTGATTCAAAAGACAATAAATAGAACTCCTGTCACGTTTAAGATAAAAATTAAGCTATTAGCCACTTTTTATGCCGGCGTGTTCCTTTTAATATGTATTCCAATGAAAAGATATGTTCTTCAATAGATACTCCCATGTACATATCAATTGACTTGAAAAAATTTTTGTGTCCAGGAAAAAGAAAAGATAGGCCAGCAGAAGGTTATGAACATTGATGCAGACTTTTTTCACATTTATATTTCAGAAGTCGATCAGGATAAAGGAAAATAAATAAATTAAAAAGATTCATTCATCGGATACGGGACAGAAATGATAAAGCCAAATGCACTCAGAAATTGACAACACTATAAACTCCTTGGACTCAAAAGTTGAGACAATAACACCCGTTATAACACAGCTCAGTAGAAGTTCCCAGAGCTTAAAACCAATATGTTAGCACTAAAGCAATTACAAGAAATGCAACAACCTACCGGGCTTCAGGTCTCGATGAATGATCCCGTGGGAGTGCAAGCATTCCATTGCACGAGCAATGTCAAGTGCGAATCCAACTGCGACACGGGTGTCCAAGCACCTTGGCCGCATATTCAACAAGTATTTCCGCAGCGTCCCGCCCAAAAGAAGTTCAGTTACTATAACCATGACAGGTTCCTTGCAAGCTCCAATAAACTGGTAAAATAGAAACAGACAACAGGCTCTTTTAGATGTTGCGTATATTCTGTTATAAGGATCAAACAAGTGAACTTCACAGCAAAGATATCAACTCCATAGAATACTGCTAAGTATATCAAATGAAAGAAACACCAGTTTTTAGAAACTAGTGCTTATATCTGAGAGAGAGAGAAATTGTTTGTTGATCACACAAACCTTCACTAAATTTTTGTGTTGAACTTTGGACAGCATTGCAACTTCCCTGGCAAACCGTGCTTCTCTCCGGGCAATCTCTTCCTGGGTCTCTCCTTTGTGAACGATTTTAACAGCGACAGTTTGATTCTTATACCTGGTAAAGGAAGAAGAATAAGAAAAATCAGTCCAAAATACACACACCACAGGACAATCATTCTCGGATCCAATTACTGAAATTCAAAAGTTTGAATGCGCAGCACACCAATTAATATCAAATAAACCAAAAATACACAACACCAAGTCAATTACTAAATTTTTCAACCAAAAAAGAAATGGGGTCATTACAAATTTTGTGATTCTCAATTCCCTTAGAAACCGAATTCACCAATCTAAAAAAGGCAAAACTTTGAAACACTTGGGGATCTAAATCTAATAGGCACAAATAGCAGTGAGTTTAATAGAGTGGTGGGACTAAAAGTGGGAACTAAGATTTTGTATTAATTTGGGAAATCCCCAACCAAAAAAAAACAAAAAAAAGGGGACTCTATCTGTAGGCCAGAAAGCAAAAATTCCCCAAGTACAGAGTTAAAAATGTGTCCTAATAAGCTGAGCTTCACAAAGATCATACCCAAAAAAAAATCTAAGACAAAAAAAAAGGAGAGAGAGAGAGAATGGGGTTGACTTACTTTCCTTCGTACACTTTGGCATGCGCGCCTTCCCCAATCCTCGGACCAACAAAAAGATGTTTGGGATCGATCAACCACTTGGCATCTAAACTGAACTCTCCAACCGAGTAAACCCCATTTCCAGATCCCATAATTTTCTCACTCTTAGGATGTTATTACTATTATTGCTATCGATTATTGACTAACCCACATAACTAAGACCCAAATTCTCCAGTCAAGTTGATAAAATCTAAGAGAAAAAACAGGACTTTGATAGAAGAGACAGAATATAAAAATACATTGTGCTACATATGTTTGTGGTCTGTTCTGTACAGATGGCAGCTATCGGAGAAAAGACCCATATTCCTAAAATAACGCTCAAAAATCCAACTGTCTTTGTTTTGAGGCAGATAATTTCGCTCAGAAACCAACAAGAGCAAGAAGAAGATGAAAAAATAAAAACTTTCTTTAGTGAGGGGCTGAGTGGAAGAGAATTTATTTACCGGGAAAGAAATGAAAAGAGGAAATTTTTTCCAGAGCTGAAACAAAAACCAGGTTTCGAAGGAAGAAAAAGGAGATGTGAGGAGGATGAAAAATCTGGGCTTTTTTCTTTTCACGCGTATATTGATGAGAGTTGAAAACTGCTTTGCCCCTGTTCTCGATCTACAGATAAAGCCGCAGAGGGAATTGTCTATGTCAGATGACAACACTGTTTTTTTTATTTTTTATTTTTTATTTTGCTAAGAAAAAGTTGTATGATAAAACAAAAAAGAATATTAAAAAAAGAGGTGGCGAAGGAGGGTGGACGGTAAGAAAATCTTTGAGGATAGAGATTTTTTCATGCATATCATATAATTGGGTGATTGAATTTATTTTTTTTATTATTATTATTAGTTTTATTTTATGGAGTAATTTATTTGACCTAAACAAAAATGTTTTCACCGGAATTTGTTTTGGGATTTAAACCATTAGATTTTTATATGTGTATTTTTTATTTTGATATAATTTTGATTAAAACAGCCATAAACATACACAACGATAGAGTTTTAAACTCTAAAAAGCTCCAATTGTTGTAAAATAATAATAATAAAAAAATAAAACAAGATAATATAGTTTAAAAGTAGATAAAAACATTAAAAAATGAGAGAATGATATTTATATATTTTTTCTTCTCCTTTTACATGCCTCTCAAAGCCTCTATATATAGGCTAAAAATACATAGAGGTTACAATAGGTTTAATGGTGTTGTAAATGGAGAAAATAACTATGAATAAATTGTAACAAATAGAAGTTATGAAATTTGAGAAGCTGTGAGGGTTATGAGACTTGAAGATTTTAGGGGTTATGGACATTCATCATAATACTATATTCATGACACTCCCTCTTGGATGTCCATCATCAAGAATATGCCTCATTAAAACTTTACTAAGAAAAAAAATCTGTGGAAAAAAAATCCTAGTGAAGGAAAAAGAGTACATCATTCTTGTATAATATACTAAAAGAAGTTGTCTCATTAAAAACCTCGTTAAGAAAACCTAGTGGGATAAAACCTAAATCAAAGGAAAAAGAGTACAACCCGTATTTCCTCCCCCTCATGGGAACATCACTTGAGATCTCTAAACTGACGCATTCCAATATTATGCACCAATCTTTCAAATGTTGCAATCGGTAATGCCTTTATGAATAAATCTGCTATATTATCTATTGAACTAATTTGTTGAACATCAATATCACCATTTTTGTCAAGATCATGGGTGAAAAAGAATTTTGACGAAATATGTTTTGTTCTATCTCCTTTGATGTATCCTCCTTTTAACTGAGCTATACAAGCAGCATTATCTTCATATAGTGTTGTTGGAGTTTCTTTCTTCGAAGGTAGTCCACATGTTTCTTGGATATATTAGGTAATTGATCTTAGCCAAACACATTCTCGGCTTGCCTCTTGAATTGCTATTATTTCTACGTGATTGAAGAAAGTAGCAACTATGGTTTGTTTTGTATAATGTCATGATATAGTTGTACCACTATATGTAAATAAATAGCTTGTTTGAGATCGAACTTTGTGTAGATCAGACAAATAACCTGCATCTCCATAACCAATTAGTTGTGATTCCATGTTATTTGAATAAAACAAGCCCATATCACTTGTTCCTTAGAGATATCGAAATATATGTTAACTCTATTCCAATGCCTTTGAGTTGGAGAAGAACTATATCTTGCTAATAAACTTACAGAAAATGCTATATCCGGTCGAGTATTATTAGCAAGATATATTAGTGCACCTATCACACTAAGATATGGTACTTCAAGGCCAAGAAGTTCTTCGTTATCCTCTTGAGGTCGAAAAGGGTCATTTTTCACATCAAATGATCAAACAATCATTGGGGTAGTAAAAGGATGTGCTTTATGCATGTAAAATCGTTTTATGACCTTTTCTATGTAATTTGATTGATGAATAAAAATTCCATCTGTTAAATGCTTGATTTGCAAGCCAAGGCAAAACTTTGTTTTTCCAAAGTCTTTCATCTCAAATTCTTTCTTCAAAAAATCCATTGCCTTTAGAACTTATTCAGGGGTTCTAATAATATTTAAGTCATTAACACATACTACAATTATAACAAAATCAGATCCAGATTTCCTTATAAAAACACATGGACAAATAGGATCATTTTTGTGACCTTCTTTTATTAAATATTCACTAAGGCGATTATACCATATGCGTCTAGACTGCTTCAACTCATATAAGGATTTGTATAACTTAATTGAATAATTTTCTCGAGAATTTGAATTACATGCTTTAGGCATCTTAAATCCTTTATGGATTTTCATATAGATATTGTTATCAAGTGAACCATACATATAGGATGTAACGACATCCATTAGGAGCATATCTAGTCTTTCATGTACTGCTAGACTAATTAAAAATAGAAATGTAATTGCATCCACCACAAGAGAATGTGTTTCTTCATAATCAATACCAGGTCTTTGCGAAAATCCTTATGCTACAAGTCGTGCTTTATATTTAACGACTTCATTTTTCTCATTTTGTTTTTGCACAAATACCCATTTGTATCCTACTGGTTTTACACCTTCAGGTGTTTAGACTATAGGTCCAAAAACCTCACGTTTTGCAAGTGAGTTCGATTCTGCCTGGATTGCGTCTTTCCATTTTGGCCAATCATTTATGTGTTGACATTCTTCGACAGATTTAGGTTCAGGATCCTCGCTTTCTTTAACAATATGGAGGGCTATATTGTATGCAAAAATGTCGTCAATAACTGTTATGTTTCGATTCCATCTTTTTCTTATAGTGACATAATTTATCGAGATATTTTCATTTTCACTATTTTCAGGTACCTGCACCTTTTCTGGAGTCTTATGATTAGTTATGTCTATGGTCTCCTCAGAAGTACCTACCTATTTAATTTGACCATCTTGATTCTTTGCTCTTTTTCTCTTCCTAGGATTTTTGTCTTTAGAACTAACTGATCTACCACGCTTCAGGCGTGCTTTAGACTCATTTGCTATAGTAATATTTTGTTCTACTAGGACATCAACTCGAATTGGAGCATTTGCAGCTAGTATATGAGATTTGGTTATTCTTTTTAGGTCAGTAAATGCGTTTGGCAATTGATTGGCTATATTTTACAAGTGAATTATCTTTTGCACTTCTTGCTCACATTGTTGTGTATAAGGATCAAGATGACATATTGATGATGCTTTCTATATAATTTCTTTTTCCAGCTGTTTATTCTCTTTTCCTAATGCTAGGAAGTTTGTTTCATCAAAATGGCAGTCGGCAAATCGAGCCGTAAAAACATCTCCTGTTATTGGTTCAAAATATTTAATTATAGAATGAGATTCATATCCAACATATATTCCCAGCGTTCTTTGAGATCCCATCTTAGTGCGTTGTGATGGAGCAATGGGAAAATATACTCCACAACCAAAAATTCTTAGATAGGAAATATTTGGCTTCTGACCATAAGCCAATTGTAATGGAGAGAACTTAAGATATGACGTTAGCCTAATGCGCATAAGTGCTGCTGCATGCAAAATAGCATGTCCCCAAACAGAAACAGGGAGTTTGGTTATCATAAGTAGAGGTCTAGCTATTAATTGGAGACGTTTAATAAATGATTTTGCTAGACCATTCTGTGTATGAGCATGGGCAACAAGCTCTTCAATAGTTATCCCAATTAACATACAATAATCATAAAAAGCTTGGGATCTAAATTCACTAGCATTGTCAAGACGTATGGACTTAATTGCATAATCTGGAAATTGCGTATATAATCAAATTATCTGAGCAAGTAATCTCGCAAATGCTAGGTTGCGAGTTGATAATAAACACACATGTGACCATCTTGTAGATGCATCTATTAAAACCATAAAATATCTAAATGGTCCACATGACAGATGAATGAGCCCACATATATCACCTTAAATATGTTCCATAAATGCAAGGGATTCAATCCCAACTTTAGCTAGTGATGGTCGAATGATTAATTTACCTTGAGAACAAGTAGCACATGAGAATTCATTAGATTGAAAAATCTTCTGGTTCTTCAATGGATGTCCATTTGAATTCTCAATGATTATTCACATCATTATTGACTCGGGATGGCCTAACTGATCATGCCAAATAATAAAAGTATTTGGATCAGTGAACTTCTGGTTCATTATTGCATGTGCTTCAATTTCACTAATATTCGTGTAGTACAAACCTGAAGAAAAAGCAGGCAATTTCTCTAATATGTATTTCTTACCCGAAATCATGGCTATAATATAGAGGTATTCAACATTCCCCTCATTTACTGTCTCAATATGATATCCATTTCGGTGGATATCTTTAAAACTTAATAAATTTCTTTGAGACTTGTAGACAGTAATGCATTATTTATAAGAAATCTTGTTCCTCTGGGTAATAATATATTGGCTCTTCCAGTGTAATGACCGAGAAAATTCATTAATAAAACCTAATATTTAATTGGGTTTAATTAATGAATTTACTTTTCAAAAAAAATGTGATTTTTGTACAAATTGTAATTTTTGTACAAAATTACAATAAGGTATAAATAAACGGCATTAGTTGCAAATTTTACGGTGAATGTGATGCAATGTTGGGTATGATAAAATACAGTTTTTATGAGTTGAAATACTTAGAAATTTGTAAATAATACCCATAAAATGAATTTTATATCACAATTAATTGTAAAATTGTGATATAAATGAAAGGATGACTAAAATGCAAATAAGACATAGAGGTTGTCCAAACCCTAATTAAGGGTAAAAAGGAGGCCGAAGCAGTATTCGCAGAAAAGAAAAATGTCATGTTTGGCCTCCAAAAGTGAACGAAAAGTAAGTTAAATATTTTATTACAGTCTAAGGATATGAAATACACTGATTTGACCACGACAGTATAAGAAAAATACTACATGACAAAAAATTATACAGTGTAAATTTTTAGCTCCACTAAGTGGACACTTTTTAGCTTGTTATTGGGCCACCAAGCCCTAAAAGGTGGCCCAATCATGTGATGACACTTGGTAACCTAAAGGGTTACTTGGCAAAGTAATCAAGTGGATTAGGAAGCTTTTATTACAAGTTTATCATAAAAATTTTCTTTCCTTCTTCTTCTCCAAGTTATGGCAGCCATTATAGAGACCTTCAAAAAATTTTCTCAACTTCACACTTTGCAAAAATAACCCCGAAATAAGTTTTAGAAACAAGCTCAAGAGTTTTCACAAGATTTAAGGTAAAAATCTCAAACTTTTTAATGAGTTTTTAAGGGATTTTCATGGGTTTAAGGGGGAAAATTAACCCATGGTATTTTTGCATGAGAAGGAAGCTTAGAAGAGAGTTCAAAGGGAATTTGAAGGCTTGAAGCCAAAATGAAGTTATTTTGGTAAGTTTTGGGTTTTAAAGTTTTGAAATTTTAAGAATTTTGTTTGGATTTTTATTCTCTCAAACCCATGTGAGTTTTTGAGCTTATATTTGATGAAATTTGATGTGAATGTGATGAGCGGCAATGTTTAGATTGTGAAATTTTGGTTTATGGTGCAAATGTTGGTTTTTGTAAAAAATGTTGTTTTTGTAAATTTGAGGTTAAACTTTGCAAAAGTGAGGTTTAAGCATGAGAATGATTTGATTAAGGCATGAAACGGTTTCTGCAGGGGTAGAGTTGCAATTTTGAAATGGATTTTGACCAAAATGCCCTAGGGACTAAATTAAAAGAAAAATTCTTTTCTCGGCAAAATTAAAAAATGGCCGAAAACACCCCTGTATAGTGAGATTTTGAGAAAAGTTAAAACATAAAAGTTGTAGATCTTGACGAAAACTGTTAGGCAATATAGACGGTTCATCGAAAAACTCAATCATTTGTGAGTTTTTGATTTTTCAATAATTTGTTAAAAGTGAAAAAGTTTTAAAATGGCAAAAACATCATTTTTCAAAATGATTTAAGTCATGGTACTTTAAGTAAAAATGTTTTTTTATGAAAAATATGAAATTTTGGTGTAAAGAGAAAAATTTTAGCCTAGGGGGGCAAAATTGTCAAAATTTTCAGTTTATGGGTTAAACCGTAAAGTTTTATAAAAAAGGGGTATAAGTGTAAAATAAAGTGATACGAGCCATTAGGACATTATTTTAAAGTTAATAAGTGGCTATTAATGTTAAAATGACGAATCGAGCTTGGATAGATTAGTAGGGCCACGGAGGGCAAAATCGTCATTTTTGCCCGAACAACCCCAATCGCTCCGAAAGGTTTCAAATAAGAAAATAAAAGGATTAGAAAGATTTTTGCCCTTTGTAAGTGACAATAGGGCAGAATTAGATAAAAATAAGAAAACTAGTGTTTTCAGAGTTGTGTACAGTTATGCAACTCGAATAATTAAGTAGCGAATATTTTGAAACGAAACATAGGAAAATTGGCTAATGGTTTTGTAATTGGCCAATAGGATCTTAGGAGTCTAGGAGAAAGGAGACCGAAGTTAATTTTTACGATGCTCGAAAGCAAGTAAGTATCATTCCCACCTACTGTATGAAATTGTAGGTGTAGAATGTGTGTATATGTAGATCAGGGTATATATTATGATGTAAACTTGTATGTTTGCCATGAAATGAATACTTAGAGATATAGAATCGATACCTGTGTGTATACGATTAGAATACCTGAGTGTATAGCATGTTATGCATTGTTCTGTACAATATATTGTGTACCTGGGTGTACAATGATAAATACATGTATGTATATAAAGTAAGTACTTGTGCGTACTATGCTATGCATACAGATTTATGTATTTTGGATAACATGTGATTATCACTTCATGCATGGTATGACAATCATACTAAATGGACTGGTAAATATGTCACCAGAAACTAAGAAGAGTGTCGTACCGACTCCTGAAGCAAGGGGAGTTTAAAGGATAAAACATGGTCACAGTGTTACGTAGACCTAAATGAAATTGCGCAATGGTACGAACACTTGGGCCCTAGTTAAAGATAAGAAATGATGAAGATAAGGGAAGTTCATAAGAAAGTATAATTGAATCATGCATTCATTTGATTGTTCATGTGGGATTTATGGGACCTACTGGGCGTTAGCTCATTAAGTTTTTCATGCTGTAGGTATTCCGACAAGAAGGTCAGAATAAATCTCAATGATGAGCTAGCGAACGGACGATGTGTGCAGATCAGGTGTGGAGTCCGCTAATGAATGTTTTCGTTGTGTATATTTTAAGTAGTTTTGAAATGAAATGTTTGAATAGAAAATTGTTGTAAAAGTAAGAATAATTATGTAAATATAAGTGTATGAAAGTATTTTGGAAGTTACCAAAATTATTGTAAGTAAAGTATTTATTTCAGTTTCAAGAAAAAAAAATTTCTTCATTCAAATAAAATAAAAATACAATATAAGAAATCAATATTACAATCCAACAAAGTAAAATATTAGAAATTGAAACCATATTAAAAAAACAAAACACACCAAAACACACCCCAAACCAAATAAAAACACACCAAAAATAAAATATTAGAAATGATTTTAGTAATTTTTGGACAGTGCCATCACCAATTAAATGATCAATTCTCCCTTCAAGATGTTCAAAGAAATCTGCCACATTCAAATAAGTTATATCAATAGGACTTTGGTCAAGATCATCAAAGTAGGCAGAATTTGCTTCTATATTTTTCCCTTTCTCTTTGAGCGATGCTTGAAAAAGCTCAACAAGATGTTTCAATATACGACAAGTACGTGACCAATGTCCTTTCATGCCGCACCAGTAGCATATATTTTTTGAATTCTTTGAATCCTTTTGTTGTCCACCTTTTCCTTTATCTCCATTATTCTCCCTTTTTTAGACGTAAGAATTGTTATTTTCATGATTGTGATAGGTATTCCAATCTCGACAGCGTCGGCAACCATGACCACGGCTACGACCATGACCACGACCTCGTCCATGCCCAAAATTGTTAGATGTTGTTGCATTCACTTCAAGGAATGGGGTAGAACCAGTTGGACGAGATTCATGATTTTTCATTAATAGCTCGTTATTTTGTTCAGCCACAAGAAGGCATGAAATCAATTCAGAGTATTTTTTAAAGCCTTTTTCTCGATGTTGCTGCTACAGAAGCACATTCGAGGCATGAAAAGTAGAGCATGTTTTCTCTAACATATCTTCATCAGTAATATTTTCCCCACATAATTTTAATTGAGAACTGATTTTAAATATTACAGAGTTATACTCGCTTACTGATTTAAAATCTTGTAATCACAAATGCGTCCAATCATAACGAGCATTTGGAAGAATAATAGTTTTTTGGTGGTCATATCTTTTTTTCAAATTTTTCCAAAGGTCAAGTAGATCTTTTACAATAAGATATTCAGTTATCCTTTATGGAGATGGTGACGAAGGAAAATCATTGCTTTGGCGCGGTTTTGTAGTGATTCTTGATTTTCTTCTTTGATTGTGTCTCCAAGACCCATAGCATCCAAATGAATTTTGACATCAAGTGTCCATGCTAGATAGTTCTTGCCTGTAACATCAAGGGCTACAAATTCCAACTTGGTAAGATTTGCTATGGTAAAGACTATAACAAAAATATTAATCAAATTAGAAGATAAAAAAAAAATCAATAAACAATCAATACATAGTATATACATTGTTTACTGAATAATAATAAACATCCATTTATAGTAGTTAAGCCACAATAGTTCATATATTTGAAATGTTTATATATTTAACAAATAAGCGATAATATTTTTATATTATTTATTAACGTAAATGTACTTGGTAATTTTTATGTTTATTTCATTTGTGTGATAATATATCTCATTTTTGTGGGGGCATTGGTTTAGTATATCATTTATGCTTATGCATCCATGTGCCCTTGGTGCGCAACCACACAGGGAAAATGCAATGTGCCGTGCCATCTCCATGGTCACATGCAAAATGGCCTATTACTTTTGTTGTGCCAAGTGAAAGGTAAAGCAACTCACCTTTTTTTCGCAAAAGAGCCTCGGCTTTCTAAAGTTTGTATGCTCTTGTAAACAATTTATTTACTATCGATGACTCTCACTTTCTTCATGCTGATAACGTGTTGTAAAATAATGATAAAAAAAGACAAAACAATAGAATATAGTTTGGAAGTAGAGAAGAACACTAGAGAATCAAAGAATGATATCTATATATTTTCTCTTCTCCTTTTACATGCCTCTCAAAGCCTCTATATATAGGCTAAAGATACAAAGAGGTTACAACAGGTTTGAATGGTGTTGTAAATGGAGAAAATAACGATGAAGAAATTGTAACAAATAGAGGTTATAGATTTTGAGAAGCTTTTGGGGTTATGAGACTTGAAGATTTTGGGGGTTATGGACATCCATCATAATACTATATTCATAACACCAATAACATTAAGTAAAAATCTCAAATAGATTATTTAACCAAAACTTAAAACATATAGAATACACCTATCTTATGCACATGACATTGATTCTCAACAAGGAGACAAACTCTATTCAATAAGAGGGACCAACTTGTTTTCTAATTTTTTTCTTCTTCTTTTTTTCTGAACATTAATTTTCTATTATGTTGTCTTTGGAGCTATAGCAATTCTCACTCAATTTCAATTTCTCAAAAGAAAATAGGAAAAAAAAGGCATTCATATACTGTCTAATTTTTAACTCGAAATTTTATCCATCTTTCTTACTAAGAAATGCATTTGCTACAATTATTTTTTTTAGGGGATTATCATAATCGTCGTCGTCATCTAGGAAAGTAAATTCATCAAATAAGAAAACATTGACCATCCATTCAAACAAAGCTTTTTTGATTGGAGGAACAAAAAGAGACGAAGAAAATAAAAAGGGACATCTTCACTAAAGGAATATAAGTGACTCTGAATGTCTTATTGTTAGAAAAAGGACTTTGGTCCCATATGAACATGACATAAACATCCTATTACATTATTTTAATATAAAACGACAGTCATGTCCATTACAATGAATCACGTTAAGGGTCAAGACAACCTATGGTCGTATGAGTTTTCCCAGTATGTATGGTTGATTTTGTCCTAAGTGAGTGGTTTTTTTCTTAATGGCCTTTTTTTTTGTCCCAATACATAAACAAACCTCTTTTTGTGATCAAGTCTTTGCTCCACATGATGATCCTTAAAATTTACGTTAATTGAGGAATCATAACTTTGTAATGAGTTCACAATCTGAGTTGAATTTTATTGTCCAACAATTCAATTAGGAAGCAAAAATACAATTTCTAATTGTTTTTTTCTTAAGAAAAAGTCTATACTTTTTTCTCTCTCTTTTTTTTATCCTTATAGGCAAAAAAAAAGAAAACTGTTCATTAAAAAATTGAGATTAGCTTTTGACTAGAGGCTACCTGTTCCAACCAAAATGGTGCCATTAAAATAATTACTTTTGTCCAACTTATGGGAAATTTTACCATGTAATTAGTAATGTTACTAGCATAAGAAATTGGGACGTATGAGTTTTAAAGAGCGCAAGTAATTACCAATTTGTGAGCAAATTGTGATCAATTATGAAAATTGTCACTGGGCAATATAACGTACAAACTAGAGTTTAAGTTAATTTAAATAATGAAATAAATAATCCTAGACTTCCCAACTTATCCAAATATACACATGAGTTGCTATTTTTATTTAAATGTTTAAGAGGTTTCATATATCATTAATGCTAAAAGATTACGCTGGCTATTGAAAAAAAAAAAGTTAATAGTAATAAAATGGAGTATTGATTTAAAACATTGTAACATACAAGAGTTTTATACTATTGTTTATCTTTTTTAACACTATAGCATATAAGAACTTTACAATATAGCAACAAAGAAATTTGGTTGGAAATGAGAATGCCAAACCCCCTATAATATGAGTTAGTATTGGTAGCCATGTTAGAACTTTATTCGAATAAAAAAAATTTATTGAAACATTGGTTTGAACAAATTAGCACAAAATACTATAGTATGTGAGAGCTTTACACTATAGTTTATTTTTGTTGATAATTTTACACTATTTGAGTTCAATTTAATTGGTTCATACTAATGCTTCAGACAACTTTTTGTTACGTGTTTTTTTTTATAAAATTTAAAATATTATAATATTTTTAGGTTTAAATAATTAGTTTTAACTAACTCCTAAACGCCGTTTAAAAAATAATGATAAAAGTTGTGATCCTTGTACTCTCCTTCAAAATATCCTACCCTTTATTGTTTTGTGAAAATTCCTGATTAAACACGTTGAATATTCAAGTGCAATTTATAATCAAATAGTTCATGAGTTTCTCTCAAAGGAAAGGTTCTTGGTCAATGTCATGAGGTTCGAATGGATAGAATGGGTGTTGGTGTTAATACAAAAAGAATAAATGAAGCCTACGAAAAGTTACAGCGAGTCAGAATCATCTACAAGACGTTTCCGAAAAATGCGGTGGACTTTTTACTTTTTCGTACTGTTTGCGCTCAATTCATTGCCCTTTTCCCTTACGATTTCCACGCTCTTTGTCAAACATTTGGACCGTTTACCACTAATAGCAAACAACAGTAATCAATTAATAGCATTTTTAATCAAGAACGGTTTTATTTATTACTTTAATTATAAATAATATAAAATTTTTACATATTAAAATAAAAAAAATTATTATAATATAAAATTCTTATATACTCTAATAAAAATAGTTATAATTAATAATTTTAACCATAATACTAAATATCTTATAAGACATCATAACGTATCTCATAAAAAAGGAGAAAGATTGTAAAGTTTGGTAGTATACAACTATGTCTATTTCAAGAGGTGAAGCAACGGGACCATGGTGACAACCGTCTTTTTTTAATATTTGTAATTTGATTTTGTATATTAAATTTTATAAAATTTGTATATCGTCCCTTTAAAATTGTATTTTGTCCTTTTCCTTCTCCACTTAAAATTCTATAGTGGTGTTTAGCAATATCGTTACAACTTATTAACTTCAACTATTATAATATGAAGCTCTCACATGTTATAGCGTTTTAATTTTAACTTGTATCTCTAACTATGTTTATAACTCTATCTTTTTATTTACATTATTTCAAGAAAACAAAATATATAAGTGAAGATTTTTTCTACAGAAATTTCTACCAACAGTATGCGTTTTAAAACTATTAAATCAAATCAAAATTTGTCTTTTTTTTTTTTTTCAAATCTAACTAAAAGATGATTATTAACCAATAATTTTTTTTGTTTAATTTTCCACCAGGAAATTACCATTTTAAATGCCAATTATCAACAAACAATGTTCCTCTGACACATCCCGACGTACCATCTTACACAACAAAATTCTCCCATTGAGAAGGCAAAGGAGTCTTGTTTGCCTTGCCGGATTTGGGCCAGTTGGACTTTAGATATATGGACATTTTGGAAACTTGATTGAGTTTTGACTGACAAACCCTGGTTGTTGCAGATTGGTGATCCGACGGCCACCAAAGTGTCTCAATTATTGGCTTGGTACTTGGATTTTCATTTCCCAACTAAGAAGTCCTCTGAGCTTTGAGGATGATATTCAATTATTCATCCTCATATCCCCAAATTTGAAACTAAGCGTGAAAAGTACATATTTTCTTGAAAAAATTCTTTTTCTCCTCGTAAATTTGCTACTCACAGGTACCACGAATATTTATTAGATTAAGATCTACTGTTTTATAAATAACCGAATAATAACAAATAGATTTTTATACAGGTGCTAACAATGAACATGTTTCTCAACTAAGTATAAAGTACACTTTTTTATTATTATTTTTACGAGAAAGTTTCTCTATTATTTGATGCTATATTTGTTAAAAAAAAAAGAAGAAATTAGTTCATGTTATAGGTGCTTCCAGGAGAAATAAAAGTAGGATTTTATTTAAAAAAAAAATTGTGGACTTGTCGAGAAGCAAACTAAAACATTGACTTGTCACATTTTGAATAATTCTTCTAGAAAATGAAATGACTTTTTTTTTTTATTGTTGTAACTTGTAAGCTTAGGGAAAGAAAAATGTAGGCACGAGAAAGTGGAGAGTCCTTCGTTTTGAAGATATGATAACACACAGGTGGAAAAGGATAAGGAATTGCCATAACATCTTGCACCCCCTTATACATTTATTGTCTCGTGGTTTTATTCTTTTACTATTTTATTTTATTTTATTTCCTTTTATCTTTTCTTCATGGGTGCTCGATGGAGGTAATAAAAGTTGTTTTATCTTATATTTCATTTTATATTGCAAGTAAAATTGCACTAGCCTGAACTATTATACTTGAATTTTCAATTTTTGTAAAATATATTTTAAATTTTGAAATCATTAATAATTAAAATTTAATAACTACTTTTAATTTTTGCTAAATAATCTTTTTCACTTGTTGAGTTTTAATATTTTTTCCTTAAAATGCTAAGCTCTGTCCTTAAAAAAACTTACATGCGAATTTGTTGACGAAAATTGCCCATTTTTTTTATGTTTATTAGCTATTAGATCTTAATTGTCAATGATTTCAAAATTTAGGGTACATTTTGTAAAAATTAAAAGTTTAAGATCTGTTATTAAAAAAATGAATGGTTTATGGTGTAATAATTCAATTAACTCTTAATATTGACAAACTAAAACCTGATTACTTAGATTTTTAATTAAAGCTTCAACGAAATTGGAAAAAAAAATTTGCGTGGCTATGACTAAAGTAATGATGCCTCAATTGTACTAAAAGCTCCAATTTTTATGAATGTGAATGTACAAACATTTATAATCGAAAACTGACTTCCAGTAGTTTTATTTTTTTTAACATTAATAGTTATATGATAAAATGAGTAGTACTAGCACCTTAGTTTCGTTTTTTAGGCAATAATTATATGATTACTAAGTATAATTATTTTTATGACTCGACATTTGGTTCGTGGTTCGAATTACAGTTTAAATCATTTTGCTACAGTATTTTCTCTCACAAAAATTTAAATCTTTATTCAAATTTTTTATTCAAATCTGTGAACCAAACGGATTCTCGAGACGGAGTTCAAATTGCATTGATTCCATCCAAAGAATAAGAACATATCTTGCTTTCTGTTATAGTTGGTTGTATTTGTTTAATTTTCAATCTATATCATCGTTACTAGTAGTAATTACTTTAGTTACTAGTGGTAAATATTATAGTTATTTGTGGTATTTAACATTTATCAAACAAGACCAAAACATATATCATAGGAATAGCCGGGTTTAATATATTGTAATTTTGATCATTGCCTAATTGTTAAACGTGGGATCACCAACGATGATTTTCATAAGAGAGAGAAACCATCAATCCCTTGTTTTCAAGCACTGAAATTCAAGAGTGAGATCAGTTGGCACACATGGTCAAAACAAGACAAGAATTTTGTAATTCTCCAACACTGTTGATGGGAAACACTTTCCTCACAAATAATCTTTCACAATCACCTCATCGTGTATGAATTCACATGTAAAAAATAATTAGAAATATAAAAAACACATGAATTTAGAATGATTTACCTTAGTTATAGGCTACGCCCCCTATAAGAAAGAGAGAACGAAAAATTGGGCTTAGAGTTGCCTAACATGGCTAGCCCTTTATTTATACTATTCTTAGGTTGTGGTTGTCTGCCAATTCTCATCGAATGATTTGAAATTTAAATAACGATTTTTGATTGCTTGATCTCTAATTCAAATTGTTCTTAGTCTTGATAAAATTTTTTCGTTGACTATTCCCCCAAGTTTTTGGCTTGGATAAGCTACAGCAGATCTCCGAATAACACCTGGGGCTCGTTTTGATTTCAAATCTTTCTCGGTCATCTAACTCTTTTGGATTTTCACCAACTACGTGTGGGCTGAGATCATACTTGGTTGGTTTTGGGCACGCAGACTATCCTGGGCCTCTTGGTGACCCATCAATATGAGTTTACTTCCCATAAAATGATACTTTTTAAGCCAATTTTTATTCATACCATAAAACGTAAAAAAAAAAAAAAAAATTATTATATCATAAATCTGATGGAAACCTGGTGGGATAGGGGGTGTTTGAGAAGTAAGTTAGAATTGAGAATACTATGTTATGCGAGAACTTTACACTGTCACATACTTTTGTTTTACATTGTAGTATGTAAGAGCTTTACATTGTTTGAGTTGGAACTAACTTTGCCAAAAACCCTTGTCCCACCAAGATATGTTTTATGTCCTACCAAGATATTTTATGTCCATCGAGATATTATTCGTATCCTCTTGCAATATTTGCGTGTCCTAGAAGGATATTTTTTTTTCATCTCTTTCTATTTTTCTCTCTCTCTCCCCTCATCGTTGTTGGTTCATCTCCAATTTACCAGCAACGTCATAAGACATCATTGATACTAATGATGTCGCCGGTGGCTTGTAAATACCACAAAAACTAGAAAAAGTCGATAAAAGAAAAAAAGAAGAAGAAAACACAACAGCAACAACAAAATGACCTCCAACGACTGTTAACAACGACATTCAATGTGTGTCCACCGACGCTGCCCACTGCAAGATGCTCCGACGACGACGAGCTACAAAACCTAATCGGTGTTTGACAAAACTCAACGACAACGATCCCTGATGACAATTTCTTCTCTTTTTCTCTCTCTCCTCATAGCTGTTGACTTGTCTTTGTCGGAGTTAGAGATTGTAGTTGGTTGGAACCAAACTGTTTTAGTTCAAACCTATTTTGCTAGAGCCTTTTCTCTCATTAAATTTGAATCGTCACAATGTTTTAAGTTCAAACTATTGGTTCAGACTGGTTTCTCAAATGCCTCTGAAGCTTTTCTATTTATCACTAATATCAACATAGCACTCTTGCCAAACAGTAAGCCACTAGGTTTCTCACGTGGAAAAAAAAAAAAATCCAACTGGTGTACGAGTGTGTTCTTAGTCCTTTGTATGTTATGCAACAATATAAACTTGCATTTATGCTTGCTCATCTTTTCCAACACAGGCATACTCAAGCACACAAAAACACGCTATTTCAAGAGATCTGACCATCCAAACGATTATCCTGCAAGACAGAAACAAATGATCAACGCCCTTTGAGAGAAGAGCAAAAGCCAGAGAGAAGTTTTGGGAAAAACAAATAAAGAAAACATACTTGAGTCTAAAAAAATTTTAGGTTGTTTTCATTTTTTGTTGGAGTAAGTCATAGACTCTTTATACTTTAAATATACAAATCATAGACTCTTTAAATATATAGAACATAGAGAGGAAGATATGTGTCGGTTAAGACTTTTTTTACATACAGCAAAATCTGAGGAGTGTAGGTGAAATATAGCAAAACTTTTGAAATATTTGAAGGCACCTCCATAAATCTACTCGTTTATGATTTCAAAAAGAGCCCTATATATCAGTTTATCCAATAAAACATCTCCACAAAGACTTAAAATTCGCATTCCCAATTAAATACGTTCCATAGAGTAGTGTTCCCTAAATAATGAGATACCATTATTATAATATCTAATATTATATACACCATTATAATGACACCTATATTAAAAAGATGTCTGTTTTTATATAATAATATTTAATATAATAGTATATATATACATATTTTGATCATTTTTTTTTTCAACGAGGAAATGAATTAGACATTTATTGTGCAAGCTACCAAGATTGAATCAGATTGATTCCCTTCTAGAATTATATTGACCATCACATGTAAATAATGAAATTTCCACGAGAAGGATCATGAATTGATCCCAGCAGCTTTATCAAGGAGAGTTTATGACAACATGGATCGGAGTGAAAAGTCATGTTGAATTTTGAAGATATAAATATATACTTTAAAATATAGGGTTTTTTTCCTTTATCTTCTTCCATTATATATATGGACGAAGAGCATAATTCTGAGTGAAGGACGTGTAGCTAAAAAAGTAGGTTAAGAGAGAAAGATATTGGAGATATTGGAAGCTAGTATTTTAGAAGCTATTGGATATATCTTTATACAAACTCGATGTGGTTTTTGTTGCTATATATTACTAAAAGTGAACTGTATAGCTCACGTGTTGGCTAGTCATACTCTTTTAAATTTTATTGATATTTTTTGGTTTAATTTATTGTCGCTTATTAGTAATCATTCTATATATGCAATGATTTATTAAGTGATTAATAAAGGTTCCAGTTTCCATTAAAAAAAGTGAGATAAAGAGAGAAAGATTTCTTAATTTGCTGATTTGATTTCTTTTTTCTTTTCCCTTCTCATGCCTTCTACTTTTCGTTTTAGATATTCTTTGTTTTCTTAACCAACATTTTATCTTTAGGATAACAACAAATGTTGACTTTCAAAAACGTTAAATAAACTCAAAGGAGATGATGTAACTTACGAAATGTATCTTCAATTTTTTAAAATTTCATACCATAATTAAAAAGTCAATTATGTTATGATAAACAAAAGAGGCAGATCCTACATTTGACCTTTAATTTTTCCCTCTTGTTTGAATTGAAACTTTTTATTTACTTTAAAACAGGCAATCTGAGGACAATTCATATGGTGGTTGGGGAGTAGGAGCTCCTAGATCCGAAATTTGAGGGTTGTAAAATAGACGTGAGGAAACTTATCCAGCCAAAAAAGAGATTAATTGTATAGATACCCCGGAATTTTGTATTCTGTTTCAACACGCTCTTTGAATTTTGAAACGAGTGCATTTCGCTTCTTCAAATATGTAAAATGGTTTAAAACACCCCCCTTAAACTAATATTCTCTAATAAATGTATCCAAAAAGGTTGATTTTGTGTCAACTTATGTAAAAAAAAAGGTAAGTTGGCTCAAAATCCATAGTTTGAGGGACATTTATAAAATTATAAATAGTATCATATTCTCATTTTGTTACTATCATAAACATATATAGTTGGTAATTTAATTCAGGATACAAATTCAAGAGGCAAAACGAAGCCTTTTTAAAGTTCATGGGAGATGTTAAAACATAGTACAATGTTCATGGGTCCAAAAGTGTTCTATATAACCATGTTCAAGACGTTCCTTCCTCCTGAGAAACCATAATAATCGTTCATAAAAAATCTCCAAAAAAAAAAATCATTTATCAACTCAAGTACCAAAAAAAGGGAATAAAGGGACATGCAATATATTTTTAAAAAGTATTTAAAGTAAATAACATATTTTAAATCAATTCTCCAAAATATAGAGAAAACGAGGGGCAAGCATTGTTGAAACTTAGAAATAAGACAACCAAGAAAGACGTCCGCTATAAAATAATGGTTACCCAAAGAAAACGCTCAAAAAACTTAAGTTATACGACATAAACAATAACTCTCATACTGACAAGATTTATGGTAATCTCACTTATTTAAATCTTAAATCTTCCTCCTCGTCACATGTTAAACCAGCCTGCGATTAGCTACTCCTTCACTTCATCACGCGTGGATTGATTAAAACTCCCACCTACGACCTTTTCTTTTCGCAGCCGGGTTTGACCAACTCATTATTATTATTATTGGTATTGTTATTGTTATTTTTTTGGTCCTTCTTTTACTCAATCATCCAACCATTTTTGACCCCATTAAAGAAATAAGAAAAGAACCTTCTTTCATTGACTAAGGGGGAAATTCACGTGCTTCTCTGATCCAAGCAAATTTAATTAAATGCCTGATCTTAAATGAACCCCACCAATTTCTTTCTATATATAACGCCATTTTCTATACACACAAGTCTCAAACCAAACAGAGCTATTTCAGTCTTGTGTTTCACTTTATAATCAATACTAACTTCTTGTTACCAAATTTTGATCAAGAATGGCCACATCATCAAAAGTTGAAGAAGTTGAGCCCAAGACGGGAGTCTCTTTTCAAGTTACGTTGGATGATGGCAAGAAGTTGGACTGCGTTGGTGTGAAGAAGCCGGGCATGATTGGTGTTGGCATCAAAGTTTATGCCTTTGGTAATATTTCTTTTAATTAGTCTCTTACTATTATGATGCTTGCATAATTAACATGTGTCACTCATTTGCGTTGTGTGATCATTATATGGTTCTAGTCTATTTAACAAAAGTAAAAAAGGTAAAACAAAATCAAAATATTTGTTTTGAAAAGCGAAAGTTTTTGAGAAATTGTACTAAAAGTGTTTTTGAAAATTTTGCGGTAAAAGTAGTAAAAAAATAGTTCCAAGAATATTTAACAACAAGACCAATTATCGGGGCCTAAATATCTCATTTTACATGGTTAAAAAAGAGAAAAAAGAAAACAAGATATTTATGATGATAAGATCATGAGGTTGTGATACGGACGAAGAAGCAGGCTAAAAAAATAGACATGAAACTTCCAACATTTTTGTTTACTTATTTTCGTTGAGCCAGCATTGTTATGATATTGAATAAAAGAAGGAAAGGATTAATCACGACACTGTGTTTAATAATTGGCCTCCAAAAGCTTCTGCATGATTATGTCATGTCAAATAATACATGCAATTATGTGACTAACTAGCGGCCATGTCAATATTTTCTTTGATTATTTGCAGGAGTGTACGCAGACAATGAGAAGTTGGCGGATCTTCTCAAGTCAAAAATCGGGAAATGCCCGGAAAAACCCACAAAGGAGATGTTTCAGTTGGCGATCAATGGCGATTTCGGGATGACGGTTAGAATGGTCATTGTTTTTTCTGGTGTCTCAGTCTCTGCGGTAAAGAGGAACTTTGCCGGTGATCTTGGAGCGTCAATAAAGAAGTTGAATGGTGGCAAAAAGGACGACCAGCTCGCAAACAAGTAATTAATTTTTCTTGGTCTCAACCAATCACTTCTCTTTCAGCTTGTTATTTATAATATTCTTATAAAAATCTGCCTTTTTTTTGTGTGTTTCTTGAAGACTTTTGGGTTCAATATCAGATGACACTAAGATCACGATTGGTTCTGTGCTAGAGATTTCTCGATTACCAGGATATGTCCTTGAAGCAAAATGTGAGACTTGAGATTATTTGTTCTTCATTATTCAAAAAACATAACTTTTTACTTACAATTGTTTATGATGGAATCAGAGACTTGAGATTATTTGTTCTTCATTATTCCAAAAACATGACGTTTTACTTACAATTGTTTATGATGGATCATGCAGTGTTGGGAGAGGTTGTGAGCAAGGTTGAGAGTGAGCTTCTTTCCAGGGCCTTTATCAACATGTATTTAGGGGAAAGCGACGTCGTTGACAAGGAGGCCAAGGAAAAGTTTGGGGCATCCATGGTCTCTCTCTTCTAAACAAGAGGCAAACCAATAGAATTGGTTTGATTAAATAAGGTGTCCGAGTCTACACCACCTAGGGATTCAGCAATTATGACGCGTTGTTGTTTTTCTTTTATCCACATGCTTCCGCATGTATTTTATTTTATTTGGCTAAAATTTCGGAATATGTACTTCTTGAATACAAACATGAAATTCCAATAACATTTCTTTAATTTACGCCTGTACCCCTAATGCCACAAAATTCTTCCATTGAAAGGACAACGAAAGAGTCTTCATTTGCCGGCTGGACTTGAGCCAATTGGACTTTCTAGATATATTGACAATTGGGGACTTTGAGCAAGAATAGTTTTATAGACACAAACACTAATTTTAATTTTTATATGGATTTTTGAGTTGTCATTTTTTTGAGTAAATGTTGTCACATCCATTGATAATGAGTTGTATTTACCGATAAAAAATAACAACCCGTAAGTAGTTACAAAAGTTAGAGATGAAAATTGGTGGCCCAAGCATATTCCTTTAAATAATGAATCGGTGGGTTGCTACAGATTGGTGATCCGATGGCTACAAGAGTACGTGACTTAGTTGTCTTGAACTTAAACAATGATATTCAAGCATTCAACGTCAACTCCCCAAATTTTGAGCCAAGTGTGAAAAATATTTTTTCCGTGACAGCGAAGGTCTTTGAACCAACAAACTATTAACAAGATTTTAGTATCAAGTACTTTTTTACTTTTATTTTTTTCTTTACAAGAAACTAAACTTTGCTTCTTCTTTTTTTCTCCCTGTGAGAAAGTTCATATTATATTTCGTACGATACTTATTAAAAGAAAAAAGAAATTAATTCTTGTTATAGGCGATCCCAGGAGAAATAATAGTAGAATAACGTTTTTTTAAATAAAATTATAACCTTATCAGAAAGTCCAATCAAATTATTGACATGTCACATTTGAAAGCATTAAAACAATGATTTTGACATGCCAAAACTAAATACATATCAAAATCAAAAACGAAAACGGAAGCGTGAAAATTCGTTTACCTCCGGCCATTGCACTGTGCAGTTGTTGCTGTTGTTTTGCGATGCACCACCAGTTTTGGATGCTTCTATCACTTAGACACTCAAACGCGATGGTGTATAATAACTGAATAGAGAGAATAGTGATAGGGACCAAAACCTTGTTCTGTTCAATTTGAACGTGAAATTTTTCTCGTTCTCTGCTCTATAGAAAATCCTTCCATCAAGGATTATTATACAGCCACGAAAATGCTGTTACCAAAGGCGATTTATTATGGTTTAATTGAATCATAAATATGAGACCAAATGTAAAACGGTTAAAGCATTGAAATTGGTTTCAATTTGAAACCCGTTGATATTCAACCGGTTACATTCTCCCACTTGGTCTCCATATTTAATCTTATATTAATTAAACCCATACTTTCAGGAAACAAATACATGAATCATGGCGATAATTTCTCTAAATTGTGAGTATTATCTTCCATGTATTAC
>CAMOHE010039658.1:0-51335 GCA_946598075.1 Artocarpus hirsutus
TTTTTAATTTATGGTATGGAGCTCATGATCATTATTGATCTGGATTTCTTTTACTGACTGATATCACATAGGAATTTCCACATAATCTTAGTAAGTTGGAAATTCTACTTGTGCCAAATAACATCATCTTTTTGGCTCATGTAGAAAATTAATAACTTATGAATTCTTGGTTTAGCACATTAAATAATTATTTTTTAATTTTTTTAATGTACTATCATAACATTACATTATTACATGTTTCATAAATAAAGCACATAATTTTATGCATTCACAACATTAATTATTTCTAAGGTCTTACGGCTATTAAGACCTTTGAATATGCGTGTTAATAAATGCTAAACTTGTACTTTCTTAAGTACTTAGCTAAGTCATGAGGGAAAAACCCTCAATTAATTATAGTTATTAACGTTTGAATTTTTCGGGTCATTACATACACTTCACCCCTTTGTGAAGAGACTATGGAGCAAGTTTAAAACAATTGATAATTTAATGTACTATTAATTATTTCAGAGCCTCTAAAAGTTTCATTTAAAAATTTTAATGTTCATATATTTTCGTCAAGTCTGAGTATACATCCTTGCTAATAATATATTTCATTCACTCAACTCGTATAGTTTAAAGGTTTATTTACGCAACAACTCTTGAAGAATGCAGGTTGTTTCCCTTTTGTTATTTTGTTATTAAATTGTATAATTTAAGACAAAATGTCAGTTGAAGATTGCTCATAAGGGTTTTAAAAGGGATAAAATTCTTTTAAAAAAAAGTAAATCTAAAAAAACTATATTAAAAACATCAACATGATGACGACTATTTTTATGAATATTGACGATCTATCATCTTTATGGATAGTGTCAACAATATAATGGACAATGTCCCCATCCCAATCTCTATGGGGAGACCAACGTCCAATAATCCTAGGTTGATGATCGTGTTCTGTTTTCCCACAAGGAGGAAATTTGTGGATTGGCTGCTCAAGATTATAATTGGTCGCCTAAGAACAAATTCCTACAAATGTGAGCGAGATCGTGTCTGCGTGTCACACTCGGTATATCTATAAATCCTTTAACGGCCAATTTGAGGGCCGATACTTTGATTTTGACATCCCTAATGAGCATCAATGCACCGACGCCCCCTGCCTCCCTACCCCAAGATGCATCACCGTGTACAACCACTGCATCGCGGTGGGTAGACTCTTACACTTCACCCCTTTGTGAAGAGACTATGGAGCAAGCTTGGAATGTCTCCCACTCAACTCTCCTAATTTTCAGTACATGTTTTGGGGGGCCTGGATTCTTTTAACATCTCTACTTTAACGCTGCCCTCAGTCTAGAAGAGTTCATGTTCTGTTACCGCCTCAACTCATCACTCAAGCAGCTTGGCTATTATTATGCTGGCGCTTACAGCAAGGCCAAATACAAGGTTCCCCCTTAATCACAGGTCTCCCATCTTCCAGTCACGACTGGAAAAAGATGTTTTTTTTCATGATAATGGGAACTATAATACTGATTCTCTTGATAGTGAAAAGAAGTACACCATCGAGACACACCTTCAAATTCCCTGTAAGTTTGATACTTTGAACCTTAAGTCTCCTCCTCTTTTCTACCTTTTGTTTCATCGTCCTAATATCTTGCACGCTTGTAGAGCTCCTTGAACGCCTTGTTCTTTCAATGAATAGGCAAAAAAGGATTTGGTATATCGTCGACCTTCCAAAGGAAGAAACGGATATTACCAACCTTCTGCTTGTCGAGAATAAACGTCGCTTGGGCCAACTTGTCAGTCTTCCTACGCCAACATGGTAATACTTTTTCTTTTTTTTTTTTTAAATGCAGTAGGAAAACTCGTAGCCCCGTATTCTATGCAAGGTCTGTGTCTAGCAACCGTGCATAGGAAAACCGTGCCAGGTTGGAAGTATGCCAGATAGGGATTGTGCTAGATAGGGATAAGTGTGCACACTGAAATACTAGTTTTAATGGCAAAAGTTTGAACAATGCCAGGTTTGAATACAAAAACATTAGGTTCAATATGCCAAGTTCTAGTTTGAGTAATGTCAAGTTCAATGTAAGGGTTCTAACACATTTTGAGTCATACCTTTTCTCTTTTCAGGTTAGTTAGATTTAACTGAAATCTCTCCAATCTAACCTCAAATATTTTCCTTTAATATTAATGATTTCACCTTTAAATCACATCTCTCCTAAACATTTAAACCCTTGCAGGCATAAAATATTTTCTTTTCAGGTGTGCATAAATAGTTAGCTTTATCTACAAATAAGGGATGAAAGCATTATTTGAAACACTATTTGACGTTTGTACTACACTTGCAGACTGCTGTTATGCCTTCAACTAATAATTATCCTTCTTCAAGTCATCTCATAGATGTCGATCTTCTTTATGAAGTTCAAGGTGATTTGGAAACACTCCACTTAGATCCGTTGCTTTCTATCAACAACCTTCGAAGACACGTGGCGTCCTTAGAAAATGACTTTCATGCTGCAAGATAGTCTCACAATGCTTGGCACTCTGAATATCACGGCCTTCATCTCGAAAATGACGACATGGCTCCATTAATATGAGCATTTAATTGTAGTCATAGAAAGTTAATCTATTCCAGGCTCATGTTGCAATCTGCAAGATGAAGATTGAAGTGATAGTCATTAATTATTGCTCCATATGAAAGCAATGTAGAATCTCTGAAGGCATAAATACAACGATGGTTCCGCTACTATTTGGATATAAAACATGCTTTGTAAACTATGTTCCCAATAGCCTCCATGATGATTTGCTCATCTTCTGTTAATGCATACGAAAATCTTCCTAGGCTATCATTTATTGGAGCCTGTCCATAGCCCATGCTCAGCCTATGATAGCTCATGACCCATTGTTTTTAAACCTATAAGCCCCTTTACCAAGAAAGAATAATGGAATGTCCATGCTTATGTTATTATTGTTATTTTTTCTTCTCTTTTTCGTTTTCATTTTTCTTTTTTTTTTTTTTTGCCAATAACTAACATTTCACATTTTTGGTAGGGCATATCTTTTTGTGTATATATGTATATGTATATAAAATTCACATGCATACAAAAGTGTTTTCTTATGTCAACTACATAATTGTATTGCTTCACGTACTTGGTAAAGAGGATGCTAGTTTCTTAAAGAATCTTGTTCATTTTATTATCAATATTTTCACTCTTTTAAATACCTTAGAAGAATTATTTCCTTTGGACATGGGTAATTACTCATAAATACCAACATGGCTTCTTCTTCACTATCTTCTCAGGTGAAGTGCTATGTTGGTGGTGCTTCAAGGACCTAATCCCTACTCCACCAAAGAAAACTAGTTCCCTTTGTGCTAAACTCTTCCTTGATATCGAAGCTTTAGAAGTACAACAGAACAATACCAATATGCTTCTTCTCAAAAGGGAGGCTGGGTTAATGAGGACTAATAGCATAATCTTTGGTCTTCTTAATTTGGTGACTTCCCTTCAAGAAGAACTCAAAGACTGCAGGAAGAATTAAAGTCTTGCAATATCCAGTTCAAAGTGCTAGAAATGGAAAGATACGAGAACTATAGAGGACATTAATGTCCTCCTTCCAGTTGTTCATGATAGTAGAACGACAGTGAAAAACCCTATATATATTTTTAGCGAAGCAGTTACTCTTTCCAGCAATTCCATGATATTGTCCCTTTCTGTTTTTTGTTTCACTTGTTGTAGGACCTTTTATGCCTGTAATACACACACAAGGACTTACCTAATGCTGCAACTGTGATTTGTATATATCAAGACCAATAATTGCTTTCTGGTGAATGAAAGCCATGTATATTTCCATTTCTACAAAAGCCATGTATATTTTTTGCTTCCTTTCGTTGCTCGTATTTTGAGCACTTGATACAGGAAGACTTTAATTCTTCTAGTGATTTTTAAGTTCCTCATAAAGAGCAGCCACAAGACAACAAAGTTCAAAGATTATGTTGTTTGCCTTCTCTAACTCTGGCTCCCTCCTGAGAAGTAGCATGTTGGTAATGCCTAATTGCATCTCTAGACCCTCGTTATCAGGGGAGAGTTTAGCATGAAGGAAACGAGTTTTCTTAAGCGGGGTATCAGGACCCTCGAGGCACCAACTTGGCGTTCCACATGGGAAGACAATGGCACAAAAAAAAAAGCCATGCTGATATTTTTTGAGTAATTACCCGCGTCTAAATAAAATATTCTTTCAAACGTGTATTTAAAAAAGGAAAATATTGATGATAAAATGAATAAGATTCTGGAAGATACTAACCTCCTCTGTCGAAAGTACATGAAGCAATATAATTATGCAATATACATAAGCTTGATTCCAGGCATGTGAATCTTTACATAAACATATATGGAAAAAATACCCAAAACACCCTCTGTGTTTTTGGCTAAATACTACTTTTGTCCTTCTTATTATAAAATAACCAAAACACGTCATGTGTTTTACCTAAATACTACTTTTGCTCCTCTTATTATTAAAATTCCCCTTATGTTTTCAAAATCATACTCAAAATATCCTCTAAAGAAATTAATTTTTTAAAAAATTTCTAAATTATCTTTCCCAATATATGTTAAATTGAAAGGTTATTTTGTGTATGTGTGTTTTTATTTCCAACAAGTTTTTTTTAATTAAACTTTTTGAAAAATTAAAATTATCATTCCTAATCTTTACTAAATACAATATTATTAAACCAAAATATTAAATAAAACCAATCTTAAAAGGTTAGAAATTCTCAAGATAATCAAAGTATTTGCTTAATTTAAAATTTATTTGAAATTTTAAATCACTTTTTCTTTAATTTTTAAGTCAAGTTATATTTAGAATAACATTTAATATATATTGGGAAGGATCATTTTAAAATTTTTAAAAAATTAATTGCTTTAAGGGTATTTTGAGTATGATTTTGAAAAACACAGGGAGTGTTTTATACATTTTAATAATAAAAGGGACAAAAGTAGTATTTAGACAAAACACAAAGAGTATTTTGAGAATTTTGATGAGATGAGGGGTAAAAGTGATCTTTAGACAAAATACAGAGATGTTTTAGATAATTTTTCTATATATATATACATATATATATTTATGTATATATTTATATATAAGGCACGTGCAACGGGTACTAGAAGAGAATCAACATATATATATATATATATCATAAATATTATCATCAGTCCTAAAGTGATCGTACTAAAATTTAAACAATATAAATAGCTGATGATAAACATAAATTTAAAATATTAAAACACATAGTACTTGAATTAAACTCAAATTTGAAATAATATTATCATCAGTCCTAAAGTGATCATGTTAAAATTTGAATCATATAAATAATTGACGATATGCATAAATTTAAAATATTAACAGACTTAAAAGGATAATCATACTTGAATCAAACTTAAATATTGAAACAATTTCGTATCTTACTTTTACTAGAATTCTACTAACATTCCTCTATATTAGCCGCACATAAAGTTGTCTTTTCCATTCACTCTAAACTTCAGTCTCCAAGCCCTAAAAATCTCTCTGTCCTAGAACGCCCATGGATTTGCCAGTGGGATATAGGTTTAGTCCCACCGATGAAGAACTCATCAGTTTTTTCTTGATGAGGAAAATCATGAATCAGCCACTGCCCCCAATACAACGTCAAGGAGCTAGACATATATCGTTATGCACCTGAGGAGCTTGAAGGTATTTTTGTCCGTCTCGAATATTTCTAATGTCTTGTTTATTGGTTCCTAAATAAATTTCTTGATAATGCTTTTATGTTTTCTGTTCTTTCGTTTATGACAACTTCTCAGCATTTAGAAATATTAACCTGTGTGTAAAGCCCTTTAGAATTTAATTAATCTCTCATGTTATTGGAATAAATAGATGGTCAATTGACTTTTTTGTTCCTTCCTTTTTTAAATGGTAAAACATACACGTATATTAGCTGCTTTTTCCGGTCATATTGAGGCTCATGTATTCTCATCCGAATTTAGGGTTTGGTCATGACTGAAAAACCTTATCTTGTCCCATACACCAAAAAAAAAAAAGAGTAATGATTGAATAGAACGTTCATGTTGTCTTTTTTTTGCCTTTTCATGAATAGTTCAGTATTCATAACATGTATATAGTCATTTATGTTGTTGATCAATACAATATATATCGTTGATCTATCAAATTGATTCAACTTTTTGCAATTGTTTAACGTTTATTATTACGTATTGTAGGCTACAAGACTTTCTGTTTTGTAATATTAGAAACAGACTCAATATTAAAAGACTAACAAAGTAGATATATACATATATATATATATATAGGCTTAGTACTAATAGAGTTTATTTGTAATATACATACAGTGTAATATGGAGCTCGAAGAGAAAATGAAATGTATTTTATCACTAAAAGAAAAGTCAACAATGCTAGTGCAAGCCGACCAAGTCGTACTATACCTAATGCTGGATTCTGGAAGGCTAGCACTAAAAGGACAGCTATCACAAATAACAATGGAGATGTAATTGGTTATAAAATGTTACTGAATTACTTTCTTTCTAAAGGCAATATAACGAGCTGGCTTATTTATGAGTATACCACTTTATCGGGCTCCAAGAAGGTATTTATTTTTGTTCTTCAAACTAAAAAAAAGTTTACATGATTTTATTTAAATTTGAATCTTAAACAAATTACTTTTATATGCTAATAGTAATGAACTTTTTTTTATTTCTTTCGACAGATGGATGAAATGGTGTTGTGCAAGGTTTACAATAAAAGGAATGGACAGAAGTACCAAGCCAATGCACAACGGGAAGAGCCTCGCCAGAATGTGGAGCCACAAGCACTTGCCTATCAAGTTGGCGCTGTCATCAGACTTCATGAAGAAGACGTCGAGTCACAAGCACCTACTGATCGTGCCGAGCTACATAGCGTGCAGCCTCAAATGCCTACTTGTGAATTTTCAGCCAATGAATGTTTCAGAATTGAAGATTTAAAAGGTGAAATGGTTTTAATGAAAGAATTACTGGGCGAAATGGACGGGATGGATTTCAGAAAGGAGCTTAATGTAAGCGATTATCAACCTCTGATGGTACAAGCACCTACTTACCAATACAACAACTCCAGTACTGCTGATAAGCCTATCAATGCTGCCGATCAATACTTGACGCCACAAGCACAAGATATTGCAACTTATGATGATGTTCAATTTGCACAACCCTTGGAGGAACTACAACAACCTGCCTGTGACACTACCACTCAAGCTGATCTTCAATCCAAAAGCCTAGGAGGAACAACTAAAAGAACCTGCTGGCAACATTGTAACTCTTGGTGATCTTCAATTTGCACAAGATTTTGGTACTTCGGGTATTCTTTGTGTTGTAGCTTTAGGGATTGTATGAGATGGATCATTTAACTGGATGATTTGTTATTTGTAGTTATTATTTCATTAATTATATGTCGGGGGCAGATAGAAATGAGGTTGGTACAAAGGTATTAACCTAGTTAGGATTTCTTCGTGTACCCTTTGATTCTTGTCATCCAACAATCTTTTTTTTACTTTTTTTTTCTTCGTTTAGTTTTTCCGAATTATTATTATTAAAAGGACTTTTAAGACATGTGTCTTCTACACAGATACAAAAATTGAGAGACATGAGTGGGTCATACTATGCATTTGTTTAAGTTAAATTCATCAAGGGTGCTTGAATTTTCTTCTCTTTCTAAACCTAGTCTATGTACTTAAAAGCGTTTTAACTTAGCCCTTGAATTTTTTCCTTGTCTTAAATTTAATCCCTCAATAACATTTTGTTAAATTTTGAATGAAAAAAGTTAACATATTGATAGTTAAGTTATAAATACATGAGTAAAAGCCTTTCCTAACATTTATTGCAAAAAGGAAAATTCACAAGTCAAATTCACTTTATAAAAAAGTCCATATATCTAAATTTATCATATTGGAACAATTTTAAGCTTTTCCATGATCAAGTTTTCCTTCAAAACAAAAAAGACTAGAAAACATGTTTAGAATCATGTTACATGTTTTCCTCCAAAACAAAAGGACTAAAAAAAGTTCATAATTAGGTTTTTTTTTTTTCTTTTTTCTCAAAAATAGAAAGCCTAAAGAACTTGTCCTTGATCAGGTTTATCCCAAAAAAAAGAGCACAAAACACCATTCAATACAAAAACAATAAACAATAAAAGTTACAAAAAATAAACAATAAAAGAATATATATATAAGTAGAGAACAAAAGTCATTAAACCATATAAGATGTTTTTAAAGCTATAAACAATAAATGCTAATGAGGCGGGAAAAAAAAGGCAGAGAAAGTCTCAATCCCCTGCATTAACAACAATAAAGAAGCACATTAAATATTTGTCTGGAGTAGAAAAATGATGTATTGAATTCACAAACAGATAAAAAGTCCAACTACACACTTTATCACATTGAAACAAAGCTTGATGCTCTGACAATTATCAATTGGAAAACTCTTTAAATATAATCAGGTAGAGAGAGAGAAAGAGGAGGAAGAAGAGAAACCTCCTAAATCTTAAACAAGGTACAAATTTAGAAGGAAAAATAAAATATAATTACCCACTTACCTAGAACAGAATTTGCGTTATTGGTAATTACCAAGAAAATTCTTTAAGCATAATGAGATGGAGAGAGAAAGGGGAAAACAAAAAGGAAAAAGAAAAAGAAACCCTCTTAAGTCTTATACAAGGCACAAATTTGGAAGAAAAAATAAAATAAAATCACCCACTTACCTAGAACAAAGTTTGCTTCAAAATTGTTCTTCTTCGTAGTTCATTAGATTCAAGCTTGGGCGTTTTTACAATTTTTTTTCTTTTCTTCTTTGTTCGTTGGGATTGTTGTAGCCTTTAGGATTTAAATATATAAAAAATTAATTTGAAGTTTTGGTTCTTCTTTGAACAAATTATCAGAGTGCCCAATCTTTTAAGGTGAAATTATGAGATTGCCTAACTTTTGACATCTAAAATTTAACAGAATATAACTAAGGACTAAATTTGACATGAAAAAAAGTTTAAGAGTTAAGTTAAAACACTTTTGAGTACAAAGACTAATTTTAGAAAGAGAAAAAAGTTTAAAACCTTTGATAAATTCAACTCTATTTCTTTTAATCATGGTAACACTCAGCTGCAGCTACGAGAAAGAACCATTACAGATCGTGTGTATACTGTATACTTTTTTTCCTTGTTTGTAGCTTATTGTTCTCTAATTGTAGAAATTAGTGTTTTAAATTCAACATTAAGAGGCATCTTCTCTTGCTTTGTTTCGATGCGCTCGTTCTCAATTTCTTACTACATATATGAGACGGAGAATCAGAGACTAATGGTGGAATGTCATAAGCTATAATTTTAAGGTTAATTTTTATGGTAAAGATAGTTTTATTCCATTGCTAAAGAATTATTGTTTTAACTGTTAAATTAATTTTTAACAGTATAATATGCAACTATTAACAATTTTTTATTACAAATTGTAAATTTTAAACGTGAATAGTTAAATATCAAACGGTTGAAATCCAAATTGGACGATTAAAATACTTTGATTAAGCAAAATTGCCTTATCAACTATAAAATTCCATAATTTTTAATATGTATTTTTTTTCCTTCTTTATTTTTGAAATTTTTGTAGTCAAAAGAAAATTATTGACGAAAAAATTATTAAACATAGCCTTATAAACTTTCTGAACAACTCTACACATGGTGAAAAAGTTAATAAAAAAATAAACAAACAAACTATTAAGAATGTGTCACATAAGCAAAAGCCTTTAAAAACGAAAAGGGGGACAAAAAACCTAGAGTCGGATCGGAACAAGATGTTGAAGAAAACCTTATTACTAAAAGACATCAACATCGAAATATTTCAGCAAATTGGCTCTACAACAAACAATTTATCACGGAAAACAGTATATTTCTTTTCTACACGTTCCTAAAGACCTGCGTTGTCAATAAAATCAAACATTTTTACACGTCCCCAAAGGAGGTTTCATTTTTTTTTTTTTTTTGGGACGTTTTTGAGAGAGATTACAACTTAAACTGAGGATGAAAAGAGAGTTGTTCTAAAATGTAGTCGACTATACCCGGATATACATCCCCTCAAAATCTCCTTATGTACTGTGCTAAATTACAATGGAGCTGTATATATGTAAAGGTACCAACCTCTTAAAGCAAGGAAGTGCCTTTATATAGAAGAAAGAAAAATTAAAAAAAAAAAGGAAAACAGACAGGAACTCAAGCAGGGAGTAACACACCCAGGAGATGCTCTCTCCTTTCCCTTTTTCCCCGACGAGCATCAAAGCAGAAAAGAAGAAAAATCAACCTACAGGCCAACAATTGAATGCCTAGCCGAATCGCCTACGAAGTGAATGCTACATGATCTCCTTGAAACGCTCTATTTGGTTTATATCCTCACCATTTCTGATTTTCCACATTAAAATTTCTTTATAACAACGACGACCGCTTAGTACAAGCTCACAAGCCAAGAAGGTAGTGGTGGTCATCAGCAGTTGACTTTAATTATATATTTTCACTGGCTTCTCAAATGTGTGACGGTTCTGCAGAGTTCGAAGCAAAAACAGTAATGAGAAATTCAAGGTTCTAGTTTTTTTTGCATTTAGAATGATGGAAGGTTCTCTGTTTCTTTTCATATCAAGTCGCATAACCCCACATTTCTAACGCTAATCGGCACATTCCGAGATTTTTTTTGGTTCTTTTTTGTGTGTTCATTTTTACATTGACTTTGGATCTATATCCGATGGAGAAACAGACAACGGATTGCCGAAGGGATCTTAAAATAAGGAGTTGAGAGTTACCTGATTTACTGCATAAGCCCTCTTGGGAGCATTATCAGAGTGTTCCAACCCAAGGTATTGTTCCCAAGCCCCATAAACATCTCTTCTCTGTAAAAACATATGGGAGTGAAACATTTAGAAGGGGAAAAAAAAATTAAACAGGCAGACATAAATAGCAAAAACATCTCTTCTATTACCCAAATCATGGTTTCTTGATGATTATTTTAATGAACTATTATGGTTAGCAATATAGACCTGAAAACGAGTGGAAACAATGTCAGAGTCTAGCAGATACTCTGGACGTCCCAACGACAAGAATGCAAACTTCCACTGCATAAAAGAAAAAGTAGATGAGGGAGGAAGAGAAAAAAGGCAACAAATTAAATAAAAAAAAAAAAAAAACTATATTCGATTAAGACGGAAGTACCTTAGCAAACTCGTCATCTGGAACCTGCAACTTCTTTTGTATACGCACTTTGACTTCAGCTAGAGTCTCACCTTCACGGATCACCAAGAATAAGGGTTCTCCGAAATTTTGGACTTGCTGTTCAAGTGTAAACAGATACAAACATAAGAATCACAGAAGTACGCATGCCAATATTACCCCATCTCCAATTAAAAGCTACAATTTTTTTTGGAGTCTAATTAAAGCTACAATTGACTATTCAAAAGTCAAAATAATTTATAAATATTTTTAATTAAAAATCTTAAAATTTTAATACCATCTGGTTCTGGGCAGTCTCTTTTGTGAAGTGATATACATGTATCAAGCGATCATGAGGACCCAGGTTTTTCTCCTCTTCTGGAATCTAAAACTCAAAGAGAAGAAAATCAGACTACAAAATAAAGGCGTTAATATAAAATTCAAACAAGCACCACAACCAAATTTTATATAGAGATGCCAATTCGGACATGAAAACCATTACTACAGTCACAGATTCAGATATAATTTAAACCAAAATGACAGAACAAGACAAGATTTTCTGATAGGTACAAGAATAAATCTTCAAAAGAATCAAAGCTAGAAACAAAATGTATGCAGTGCCAAAAAAAAGTGGAGACTTGTCTTAAATTATTCAACCTGAACGATATAGGAAGCAAGGTAGAAAAAAGAAAAAGAGACTTGCCTCCTCCGCTCGCAAAGTCCAGTACTGATCATTTATATTCTCTATCTTTTCACTGTGTGGAAAGATCTGCAAAATCAAGTAGAAAATTACGGTAACAAAACTTGAGAAAGTTCTTATATGAAAGAAACCTGCATCTCTGTAAATCCTCTGCGGCAAACATGTAAAAAGCATCATTGTACATCCTCAGCATGATAAAGAGGGCCATATACATATATTTTCCATGGAAAATATGTAAAATAATGTAAGCTACATATCATTAAGAATCTAATTTCAACAATATGCCAGTACCTTGTAGATCTTGTGATAGAAAACCTCTAGTAGTCTGAGTTCTGCATCTGGACGAGACAACTCTACCTGTTTCAGAATTATCATATACCCGTTAAATTCTTTAGGCAATCTTATTCTAATTCTTTAGATCAACTAATAATATCAACAAAATGAATAGCAGAACAGGAAGGAAAAGTAACCTTCGTTTTCAGTACATTGATAACATCTCCAACAGTGCTCTGTTTGGGCAATCTGATATTGTGAATCGCCACCTAGAGACAACTTAAACAAGATTATTGATGAGCTGGAAACACATTTCATGATCGATAAAAAGAAGAGACTTTGTACAGACCTCATCTTTTGTTGCATGATGAAAAGCAACTTTGAGGTTCTTTAAACCTTGTAATTCTGGCAGGGGGATGTCCAAAACTTCATAGTATAAAATATCAGAAGTCTGTCAAAAAGATCAAAAAACAATATTACAACCCGTAAGTAATAGGAATAATCCAATTAAGCTAGAAAAAGCTCAATCAAAGATCTGTATACTTGGTTGTAATGGACTAGCATATCTGATAAATGTTCAACTCCTCGAAATTTAATAGGTTGGGGCTTAGGTTGCTGAGAATAACAGTTATGAGCAGTAAGCCTGATTTTAGATGGATCATCCAAACCAATTCTGCAAGCCACTCTCTCCACCACTTCATCATAACTGTGTATTTTTGACCTAGAAGATAAAAGTGCAAAGGCGAATATCATTTAGGACGACCAAAATGAATTCTCATATAATGAGGAAAACTTCTTTAAACAAGTAACTTACAGCTCTAAACAAAAATCATCCTCCTTTGGTCTCTCCAATGCTCGAAAGTGAACAATCTGCAAAGCATCAAATCATGCAAAATAATTATACTCACGGTTGTACAAAGAAAGGACACATAACCTGGACCCAAATAAAAACCAAGTAAAAGGAGGTGAAATACCATGTTCAGTCTTTTAATTAACTAACTAATGCAAGAATATATGTATGCTCCAAGTTACTGGTACAATAATAGTCAATGCAGCTTTATTGGACCGATTGTAAAACCTTAACAAGACTTGCAATGGTTCAGCAAATATTAACCCAGGATAGCATAAATGAGAATTGATTCTCCTTTGACAATTTAAATAAAATTCATATCAGATGGTACCTGTCGATTGTGTACATATTCCAGAAATGAAGGGACATCGGGGTATTTGCATTCGTCTTCAGTTTCAGGTGGAAGAGCTTTCTGGAAGCAAATAATGTCCCCATCTTCAATCTGAAAAGCAAAGTGCGCCAAAATGGTGAGCCTCTAAGACAAACTAAACTAGTTGAAGAAATATATAGTATGCAGGATGGCATGCTTTACCTGACTCATCCGGAAAGAGGCCTTCTTATCAAGGTGTTCGCACATGACACAAGGCTCAAATTTTATTTCCTGAGCGTATCAAAACAAGAGATATGATATTTTGACTAAGAATTTATATTGGATAATGTAAGAAAAGTCGTCGTGACTGAATCAACCAAACAGGAGCTATGACATGGCAACATTTTTTAAAAAATGTTGATGTTAAACAAACCTCATAAAGTTCAATTTCCTTGTCAGGAGCAAATCCAGCCATTTGATTAAGTTTTTCCAAAATTTCTATCGGCTTACTAGAACCCTTCACAAAAAGCCTGCCAACATATCTGCAACATGAAAGAAATTGAGTCAGAAAGCATGAAAGAAAATGAGAAATATACAAAAGGGCATGACAGGGTTCCAAGTACCGTAGCTCCTTTTTCTCAGGATCATAAAGCTTGAAAAATAGCAGAATATCTTCCTTTGTTTTGTCAGGCGGAGCAATAGGACGTAAATCCTGAAGCATGATGGAATCAGTAGCTATAATTATCACTTATCCAAACTATACAGAGATATGAGCTGCCATAAAGAAACCTCAAATCCGCCAAAGAAAACAAACATTACCTGTCCAATCTCTGCTTCCAAAAACAATTTTAGCTCGGCATTATGTGTCTTATTTGAGAGCTCTCTTAATTGCCCAACCTACAAAAGGCAAAGGCATGAAGTTGTCATCAGCTTGCATAAGGCATGTGTTTGCACTCTACTAATGCAATTCAAAACACCGTAAAGCATTTACTAAAAACACGAGAATTGCACTAGAAGAAGCAAATATGCAAATACCGATTGTGTTTCCTCCTGCGGTGACAAAGGCCGATTAGGGCGGTATGTATGATTTTGCCGTTTTGCCCAAATCCAGAACCGTTGAAATTGCACAGGTATTCCAAACTCTTTTGCAACTTCTTCCTGTAACCAAAAACAAATACCGTATTAATACTAGATTCTTAACACAAGAAAGGAGAGGAAGCATGTATGGAAGTTGTGAGCTGGTTAATAATAAAACAATATTCAGGATTAACAAAGCAAGTACAAGTGAATTAACTACGAGCAAGCAACTGTGTTACTTAAGAATCATTAATTTGTAATACTTGCAAAACCAGAAACCACACAGCGTTGGATACCAAAGGGCACAAAACAGTGAATGTTATGGGCAAACATCCAAAAACACCAGCAATGTTATTTAAATAAATAAATAAACAGCAGCTATGAAACAAGAAGTATGTAAAGGGTACCTTGAAAACATTAAAGGCTGTCTGTTTCTGTATTCGGAAACTACGAACTTTGTCATGATCTACAAGGTCAAAATATATATCCTTTCCAATCTGTTGAGCAAGGTCCTCATCTCGTGCAACCTAAACGCATCAATGAATTGACTCAGCCATCAATAGTGCAAGTCCCAACTAGTATTGAAAGCAAAAAACCACGGAACAGAGAAAAAGGCAAAGCCAATACCTTTATAATGGTAAAAAGGTGGGCTTGTGCTTTGTATCTTTTTTTGTCCTCCTTCTCTTCTTGTTCTTTCTTTAATCTTATCTGAAATGAAATGTTAATGCATGTCAGTTTGACTCCATAACATGCTTGGACACAGATGTAACTGATAGCCAAAACAAAATCAACTACAAGTAAATACATCCACTTACCCTTAAGTGCTCAGCTATGTCCTTCTCATCAACATTGCAAATTATTTTGTCCTTGTCACTTTCCCTTATGTACACAAGCATGTACGCATTGGAGTATTTTGTGAATTTGAAGGGAGTATTGTTAAAGCCAGGATTGGTCTGGGGCAACTGTGGAACACAATGAAAAGAAAATACTAGTAATACGTATACTTCAAGGATAAAAATTATGAGTAAGTGTAGCAATAGAAAACAATCAAAAAAGGCATTTACCTCCTCCTCACCACCATACTGCTCTTCTAGTGCCCGCTTCATATCCTCTTTTGTCACACGTTCATCGTCAAATTTGTACCTAATTGAACAAAAAATAAGTCTATAACATGCTCTCAAGTACAAGTTTCTGTTTATCTTTGTGTTTGAGTTAAAATTCATAAAACTGCACAAAGGAGAATCAATATCATAGATGCATACCACTGTTCAGAGAGGGTCGGCCTAATAAAAGCATAGTAATGTCCACCATGGACGCCACCACTATGAACCAAAACACTGTAAAAAGAATGTCGTAAGGATACAAGGAAAATCCAAAAATATACACTACAAAGCTACAGCAGACGAATCCTTAAATGTCCAATACATGCAAAAAGCATATGTGAGTAGACATCTTGCATTTCTTCCATTACTGTCCAGCAATAACATGTCAAATGAGAAACATAAGAAACTTTCGTTCCAATATACAATACAAATTATGCCTAAAAATCAATAGCACAAGAGAGCCTAGATAAATAGGCTCCCTGCATATCTATAATAACATAATTTTGAATCTTTTTATGATCTTGTGACAAACAATATCCTTATTTTTTAGCTATTGACTATCCTCCCACAAACTCCACTCCTTCCCGCACACATGCGATTACGCCTAAGTTTAGAACAAAAGAACTGCAAGGGTACAAGTTCATAGACTTGAGCTAGGGTATAAAGTTCAATATGCAATACACAAAATATATATATATATATACACACACACACACCAAGGAAAATGAAGGAACTGTATGATTCGTGTAAGGTATGAAAGACATACCTATGAAGCGTATAGAGGTTGCGGACGCTTCTATCTGCTTCAGGTGATAAATATTTTCCGTTCTCTCTGTCAAGATCAAGCTGAAGAGGAAACTCATAGCGATCGTTTATCTGCAAGGGGAAAAATATATGGTAATTCAAAATGGAAGCGCGCTAACAAAAAATACCATTCATCTGATGATACACAACTTTAGGAAAAATAAAAGTTCCAACTCCAGAGAGAGAATGCATGACAGCTAATGTTCACCATACCATAAACACAACCAAAAAAAATAATAACACAAAAATATTGTAATCTCGGTACTATTCAATTAAGATTAAAAACTTCATAAGAAAGTTGAACAAAAAAAGAATCAATATATGAAAATGCAAATGCATAAATGAAACATGTAACATACCAAAAATGCTAATATATCATGCAAATTTCTGAGTTCTGTCCAAACAAAATGCATAAATGAAACATTCAACATACCAAATGCTAGCCATAGTTTCCCTTCAAATCTTCAGAAATTAAATTCTAAATTCAGAAGTCAATGTATTAACAAGATTTTAGAATAAAATCAGGGGTAAAAAAGGATCAAACATATTGCATAAGACATTGGTTCAATAACTCAAAACATTTTGAAAAAAGATTTAAAAAAATAACAAAATAAGAGGAATGCCAGCGGGCAATTGAATGCAGACAGAAGAGGAGAAAAAAAGGCTAAACCGAAGGAAAGAAACAGAGCAAGCACAAAGCAAAGAGACAGATATATACTAATAAAAGAATAATAGAAGCTACATGTCAACCATTAATTTAAAGCATAGAAGGACCTCAGAACAAAAGGAAGCTAGTCATATTCAAACAAAACATCATCGTCAAGACAAAAAAAAAAAAGATACAGAAGATGGCAAGTTGCCAACCAACAAACCTTGACCATTGTGTCACGCATAAAATCATATTCAAACCGCTTTAACTGAAGTTGAAGTACTGGTGGGAAGTCAATAAACAAAACACCCTTCTTAGCATCCTGAAATTGAAAAAGAAAAAATAAATAAATAAAGGGAAATGTTACAAACATTTATTTAGAATCATTAAAATATATTACTTTAACTGGTAACAAAATATTGTGCAAGCATACTGGCTTTGACAAGTTATCTAAATCATGAGTAAAGCAGCATCACATGAGAGGAAATGAAAATTCTGAAAGAAACCCAAGCTCCATTAGGATATAGATTGGGCTGCCTTTCAGATTTAAAGCCATCAAATCAAGCAACATTTCAGTGGAGGGTTATGAAGCATAACAGCCAAGGAGGAATATAAACTTCAGAGGTCCAATTCAATATGCGAATAATTTGCTTTATAAAGCCAAAAGAAATTTCATTCGTGATTTAATAAAAGATTTAAAATCTTGCCCTCCGTCAAGTCAAATGTCAAAACTAACCTGCAAACCATGTTCTTCAGCATGGTACTTGTTATCACCTTCAAGACGTTCAACTTCCACATACTTGTCGAAGGAGGCATAAACATCCCGGCAGCCTTTCACGTCAAGTTGGAGGTCTGACAAGTAATAAATAAAATGTATCATGCACTGATATCAATCATCAATCTTTACCTCTCTAACAACTGAAACTTGCGTCAATAGAATAATACCATAAAATGATTCCTTTCTTGTAGATTTGTAGTCCACATTGATGCATTCAATGTAATTCATGTGATGTCCCTCAAATAACTGTTGTATTGTCCCCTCCACAACAGTTCCCTGGACCAATGTTAGAATAATCATATTAAAACAGTAATTGGAACAAGACATTCACTTAAAGGCCATAACAGAAAACCTCCTCTACCTTCATCTTGTCTTCAAGCTTTTCAGACAGCACTCTATTGAGTTCTTGCACATCATGTTGCATGAAAGAATCATACGTATCCCAACCAAAAGACTTGGTTAACTCTTTAGTTGCAACACTGCTATCATTGTATTGAAGTTTATAAAACAAACTCTGTAGCGCCAATGGAATACTTCCGGAAGGCATATCATTTTCAGTTGTAGGCATATGGTACACAGCCTGATAAATACAGCTCAAATTTAGGATATTCATATATATTAAAAATAAAAACACTGACATTTCTAAAAATATCTATATATATAGATTCTCATTGTGAGTTTAAGATGAAAAAATGGAAACACCTGCTGACCTTTCTGAAGTAAGGAATATGGTACAGTGTCTGGAGCAAAGAATTCATGTAACAGGTAGCTCCCTGATTCTTAAGCCCAACATAACCAGTTTCCTTCTTCGAGTCATAAGACCAGTAATCAAGAACCTTACGGACAGCTACTTCAGCTTCTACCACAACAGTGTCACTCACAAGATACCCTCTAGTGGGTTCATAAAGCTCACTTAGAGGCATGAACGATGTGAAACCCCAGTCACTTTCTCTTGCATTAAACTGGTGTTGTGTGTCTACAAAATCACGCAACAGGTATACACCACAAGTCAACAGTTTATTAAAAACTATAATGGCTAAAAAAACATTGGCAAGGAATCTCATTTCTCTATCACATGATGACCTTCATAACTTTACACTCAAGTAAGCACAAATCAGTACAATGTGGATCAAAATATTCAAATTCAAATTTCTGTGTACAAGGAATCTTACGCAGGTTGTAGGAAAAAAAAATGGAAAAGACAATTTTCTTAACAAATTTATATCATGCATCTAACCTTTTTCTGTCAAAACAAAATAAAAACAAACAAGGATAAGAAAAAGGGTGGAGGAAATAACTTCCAGTTTAGGGAATTATACGCAAATTGAATCCAGAGAGATATTAATGAACAGCCTTCAAACGGATCAAAACAAGATCGACTTCATGAGAATCTACATGCTCATAGATACCAATGCAGCTGAGTAGTTTAAATTTGAAAACGATCTTTGTTTAATTACATTAGAATTTGGGCCTTATTTTTAGGATGTTTCATTTAAAGTTTATTAGGTTGTTTCATTTCAAATTCAGATTGAGATAGGATTCTTAGTTTTTTTTTTTTTTTTCCTCTATTTAAAGGCCTATCTTTTTATTCTTGTTTTCATTCTTGATCATTACTAATAAAAAAAAACCCTGAGAGTTCTATCAACTCTTGCTTAATGTTCGGTATTCATTCTAGAATCAACAAATTTAATGCCTCCACAACAACAAATACACTTGAAAAATCCAGTAATAAATCACCAGAGAACAAAAAAAGGCGCAATGCATAACATGATAAGGTAGTACAGACATCGAGAATATACCCTTTCTGATTGAGTACTTGTTATGAATCTGATTAACAACGCCCAAGCTGAATTGCGCATATCTACTCCATCCATACGGCAAAGTCCCAGAATCCGCCACATCCAAATACATTGACAAGTAGTCCACATTATTGCCCTTGGGAAAAATTAGTATTCGCCTGAAGAAAAAAACGCCCCAAGGCAAAGTCAAGAGCCCGATCACCAAAAGATACAAGCGTTTTTTCTTCTTCTTCTTCTTCTTTTTTTTTTTTTTTTTTTGAAGCTACTCATTTCTTATCTATTATGTACAAAATGAAAAGTACCACTTATAACCGCCGACAACGAAAACGTCTGAATAGTGCTTCTTTGTGTTCAGCCTAGAAAAGTTCTCAATTGTCCAAGTAAATTTCATTGTCGGAGGATCCTCCACTTGCTGATTCTCCACCGCTTGATTCTCCACCGTACTAGCAAGCTGCACGTCAGCTGCCACCACCATCAAATCAGAAACAATTCGATTCACAAAAACAACAAAAATCAAAACCCTAACATCGAACCGATCATACTTATGTCGCTGCAAAAATCAAACTCGTAGGAAAAAAACACCAAATTTCCAGATCAATTAGACAACATTTGCGAACTTCGAAATCTCGCTGAGTTCGCAAAATTAATCAAAATTTTCATTTAAAAAGAAATTCAACAAATATTATTAGAGATGAACCTTCCATTGGCTGTGGACCCTCGACCAAATCCGAATGCGGTACGAGCATCTCCTCGTCTTCTTGTTGCTGCAAACAAAACACGCAAATCAGAGCCGTGATCGAGCAAAAACCTAATCATATCCAACCAACCAAAATCACAAAAATCCCTATAAAATCCAACACTCTATGAGATTGAACCACTCCAAATTCCTCGACCAATTCGAAAACCTCCGACGAACAAAACCGAAAACCCCTAGGTCCGATCACAAATCGCCAAAACCGAAACCGAAAACCAACAAAAAAAAAATCGAACCAAGCACACAAATTAACAACAAGAAAGTTGCTCAAACAAAATTGAGATACAGAGACGAAGAAGATGAAGAAGAAGTAATCGATATGTACATCCAACGGCGGAGGAGTCATCATAGTCATTGATGGAGAGATTAGGTTCCTCCGATCGACGAATCCGAGACCCGAAGGCGATGAGAGAGAAAGAAGAGAGAAAGTGAGAGAGAGAGAGAGAGACAGAAAGGCTTTGCAGAAACACTCCCGAGGGGGGGAAAAACTGGCTCCGAAAAAGGCCTCTGAGATTTTACTTCTCGGGTTCGGAGAAGAGAAAGAAGGGGCAAGAGAGAGAAAACAAGAAGGGTAGTTTCGGGAATTGGGAAAAGTGTGGGGGTAAAACGGGAAGAGGGGAATTAAGTTCTTTCTGATGCGATATCGTGGGTGGGATAGAACCACTAAGATACTGCCACGTTGAGACAACTGCATGACGTGGCTGGGTCACCTGCGTTTGAACACGAGGAGCCAAAGAGATAAATGGTTTTGACGTAAAAAGTGTTAATTGTTTTTAATTTTCTTTCCTTGTACTGCCTTTATAATTTGTGGGGTTTTTTTTTTAATTGTAAAATAATTTTTAATAAAATAATGTTTTTTGGCGTACGGCGACTTTGTTATTTTTTATTATTATTATTATTATTTTTTAAATGTAGTTGAGTTTTTCATCGGAGGAGTCGGTCGGTGCTCTCCCATGGGACAGGGGTTGGGCTTAGAATTGGGCCGTTGGTGGTCTAAGCTCTACGAGCAAGTGGCCACTTTGAGCAAATGCCATTTCTGTGTTGTTGTTTTCAATATTAGACTTCTATAAATGAGTGCAAAACAAAACCCTTTTAAAAATTATGAGACATAATTGAACATAAATATTTTAAGTAAAAATTAGGTAGATAAATATTATCTAAGAGTATTTTGACTTTTTTAACTTGAAAAAGTGATATAACTCAAATGAATTCAAAATAAGTAGCAGAGCACTATTGTGATAGTAAAGAAATGGTATACCATCTAAAGTACAAAATAGGGATAGGCCGCCTTCTAAATCATGATGTTTTCTTTATTGAAAGAAAAAAAAAAAGAATGAGAGAATAAGCAATACAATGTAACCCAACAATGTAGTTGCTCCATTACTCATAATAGAGTGGGTCTCACTAGTGGAACCCACATGAGACCCCCCAGTGAAGCCCGCCCTGTTGTGAGTAATAGGGTAGTTGTCCTGTCGAGTTCTTTAGGGTCTGTTTGATAAATAGATTCGAATTATAATAATTAGAATCCTTTTAATTAAGTATTATGATTTAGAGTATGATTTGAGTATTGTGATTTGAATTATAATTCGAATTAGTGTTTAATTGTGAGAATTTTAAAATTTGAGTTAAGTATGAGATCCAAGTATATATTTGGTAACGAGAATCAAATGACATTATTTTTGAGGTCAAGTGACGCCATTCACAATGCCAGACAATTAATTTTGGTATAAAAAATGCATATAAAAATGCATTTAGAAATTTATTGGGCAACGAGAATTAATAATTAATTCGTATTTGAGCTTCAATTGTATTGTTGGTATAAAAAATGCATGTAAAAATTTATTAGGCAACAAGAATCTTTGCATGCAATCAAGGAAAAAGCGCAGACAAGGACAAGGGAGAGGGTTATGTAGCAGTGACATTGAAATCTCAAAAAAACAACCGGAGGGTGAACTTGAGTTTTTGGGCTGAGGGTACTTAAATTAGGATTTAGAGGATTTGAAATTTGAAGACGCCATAGATGAATTAAAGAGATTCTAGGTACTCAAATCAAAACTTGAGACAAATAAATCATAATAATTATCCAACCAAACAACCTCTCAGTATTTTTCTATTGAGAAATCGACCAAATTTATAAAATAATAAAAATGAATAGCCTAAGTTTTAAACGAAGTTAATAAATAGGCCAAAAGGATATAAATCTAGATTTACTAACTAAGTGATCTATGCAATTACCTCATTTAAATACCAGCAATTAAAGTTATGAAAACCATTTTGAATCCCAATCTTACAATCTATTCTTCCTCCCCCTCTCTCTACAAATGTCATACTCCTCCCTCCCTCCCTCCCTCCCTCCTTTTCTCCTTTCAACAATGGTATGAAGTTAGGAGAAAACCGACTTTAGGGAGTTAAGGTTCCACCATGAAGGTTGCCGGATCTAAAGCGTGATGAAGGGTGGGTTCTTGGCATGGATGTCAAGGAAGTTGTCAATAAGGATCATACGATTTTGATCAGAGAATCATGGATGTGACCAACGACGTAGCTACGAAGATACCACTGTTTGGGTCCCTCAGCTACAAAATCTCTAGAGGGTATAGCTCACATTCGTCACTTACATTCACCACTGACAATTAAGTGACAAATGTTGATGTGTGGGTCCTATGGTTTCAGGCGTCGGTCTATGACAATTCTATAGCAATCATTGTGTTGTGGGAAGGGAAGAGAGAGAAGATGGGAAGAAAGAGATAAATGAGAGAAAGAGCAGCAGGGAGAGGAAGATGATGGGTAAAAATTAAAAAAGAAAAAAAAAATCAGAAGTGAAAATGGCCTACTTTTTTTTTGGATCTTGATAAATATGTTATTTATTTTTAGAAGACTAAATAATTAGTCTATTCATTGCAATTTCCCCAAAAAAATAATTCTAAATGAAAAAATTTTAAAAGTGAAATTTAATAAAAATTTCAGCATATTTTAACAATAGTTATATAATTATAAAATAATTATCATAATTTGTACTATATAATTATATAATAATTATTTTAATGATAATATTTTGAGCTATATATAGAATATTCACAATAAAAATCATATTTAATTTTACAATTATAGTTATGCCATCTATTTATCAGACCAAAAGAAAATTATAGTAAATAACAACTTTAAAAATCATATCTAATTTTACAATTATAATTATGCCATATGTTTATCAAACCAAAAGAAAATTATAGTAAGTAACAACTTTAAAAGTAAAAATATTTGTAATAAATATGACGTAAATTAAATAAATAGAAAAATTAATAAGTAAAAAATATGCTTATTTCAAGTAAGAAAAAATAATTTGGCCAGTAAATTTTGCGCTTTGCTACTGTGTACTCCAAATATTTTTCAAACATTATCTAGTTTTATTATTTAATGAAAAAAATTCTATTTAATAAAATATCCTTTTCGTTTTTTTGCTCCGTGTCATGATGTTTAACTGTAAAAAATAATTGTAATAGACAATATTTTTGTATTTTATTGAAGAAAAAATTTAAATTTGCAAGACCGTGGAAAGGGAAAGAGGCATGAGGCATTTTTAAAGATTTAAAAAAAAAAAGTACTTCAAATATGTAATTAATTTTTACAACTCGAAATATATGCTAAAAACTTTTACACTTCTCCCAGAATGTGTTATTTCCCTCATTTTTTCTTCTTCTTTTTAAGATATTCCTTTTTTATGAAAAAAGTATTACGTGAATTTATAAATAATAATTGAAATGGATGATTTATAAGATCAGGCTCTGAATTATGAACAATGTGACACTTAGGCCCTTTTTTAAAATTTCTGTAGATTACTGCCTGACGTTTAATTGTTTAGTAGTGACGAAGAGAACCCAAAATTTAGTAAGAACTAAAATTATATACAATAACTATATTAAGTGGAAAATGTTACCTTTATTGTTTTAAAAAATTCTTGAAACAATAAGATTTTACACAATCTAATTATTTTTATAAAAATTTTCACCTATTAAGAATGTGATTTTCTTATTAAATTCCAGAAATCTTTCTTGAATTTCATCTCAATAAGAATGCGATTATCTTTATTTTTCTTTTTGGGATAGAAAAAATATGTATTTTTTATCCACAGACAATTGTATGCACTATTTTTTTTTTTTTTAGGTTTTAGCCTTATTAATCTCTGGTAAAAAAATAAAAAGGAGTAAAATCTAAATGTTGAAAAAATATAATCATTTTTTGAAATGGAAAAAAATTATGAAAATATAACTATCTTTAATTTAAGTCACCTTACACCCATTTTATTTAAGTGTTACTATAATTTAAATGTCGAAAAAATAACAACTGTCTATATCTTTTGGCCGTTTTCACTAGACGACACCTCGAGGCATTGAGTCAAAATTTTATCATATTGGCATCTCACACTTTTTTTTTTTTCCTTTTTGTTTTGTTTTGTTTTGGTATCACAAACACGTAGTAGCAAATAAGTACATATTAGTCCCTTGTTTTGAGCACATAATGGAACCGAGTTATCAAGTTTTGATGTTTTGTCCGCTAAAGGGGGTACAAAAGATTAGTCATAGTCTTAGGAATCAAATTAAACTCATGAGCTCCTTAACTTTCTCGAATATATGGTTACCTGCATGTGGTCATACTCATACTCAAGCACCCTTTATTGAAATTGGTCCAATATAACGGAACTACAAAAATTCAAGAGATAACAAAGGCAAGTAAAGCTCGTAATTGGAAAGTCTCATCAGTGCGATCAATTTCGGAATGATCTTAAATTGTGTTTGGAAACGTAATTAGAATTAATAAGTTTAAACCAAAATATCTTAACATATAAGAAAAAAAAATACGTTGCATATACGGAAACTTATAATTAATATAAGACACAGGTTTTTTTTTTTTTGAGCAAAAATGAAATAAGATTGAGATAATGATGAAAGAATTTAATACATCTCAGTTAAATTGGTTTCCACCTAAACAAACCTAAACAACTTGTTCTATATCAAAATTATGTCTATTCTAGTTTATTACTAAAAGGAAAATATTACAAAAGAACAAAATCCTGCGACAAGTCCTAACAAAACAAGAAATTAAGGACCTATTTAGTTGCGTTTTCAAAATAATATTGTTTTTGGGTAAAAAATTGAAAATGAGAATATTTGAGAAATGTGTTGAAACTGTTGATAAAATTGTTTTTAGTTCTATGTGGCGTGTTTTTAAAAACATAAATAATTAAAAAATACTATAAAATATATCTCTCTTGGATTCTTGAAGCCCATTGGTGGAAAAAAAGAAACTTTTAGATGCAACATTTAAGCAATGTTTGTTTGCACCGACGAGAAATGCTAGGATCATTATCTTTGACATTTTTTTATATTTTCTATATCCTTCTCTTGTCACATGTCATTACAGTTTTCAACAAAAATAGAGCATAACTATAAACCATTTTTTATCTTTTATTACAATTGGGCTGCTTTGTTTTTTCTTTTTTTCCTTTTTTTATTTTTAGGAGAAGATAAAGAGTGTTCAAGAAAGTGTCAAAGATAGTTATCTTTTTTTCCCTTGGGACCAACTTGTCTTTTGGAGGTGATAATTAATCAAGAGAGCTATAATCTGGAAAAAAAAAATTGCAGATAAATTAGTCACTCACCTGAATATCGTTATTATACATATCACAGGGTAAATTAGATGAATACGACTCTTATAAAGTTAGTATTTGCTGTTTACGTATACCACCGTCACGCAAAAATTTCAGTTCGATTAACACTTAAAAGTAGTGCTAATAAAATATGACCATACTTCATAAGTGGTAATTTACACCTTTTCAAGTGACACATGGATAAGCAAGTCAACATGAAACGGTGGAGCCACATATAAACAGGTGAAGGTGCATGTTCTGTCTAAATTTTTGAACCATAGATTTTTACCTACAAAATGTTTTAAAAATTATAAGTTTATTCCTATTGTACAAAAAAAAATATATAACTCTGGTAAATAATTGAGATATGTTGTTGTACCTTTATTTTATAAAAAAAAATTTATGACTCTCCCCCACCTTATGTTTAAAACATATAACTATTTCTCTATTTAATAAAATACTACATCTAATTTTTTGTGTTATATGCAACTTTCCTGGTTCCGCTGTTCAAAAACACACACACACACATATATGTAGCAATTTCGTCACGTACACGTAATGGGGATTTGTTGGTCCAAATATTGAGCCCGTGTTAATGCAATTTTTTGTATTGTATGCAACCTTTCTGGCTCCGCCGTTCAAAGATAGAAAAAAATTACATGTTACATCATATTATTCTAAAAAGTTGTATTTATTTATATCATATTTAAAAAATTTTATGTCATATTATCTTTTAATTGATATGTTAAGTTGTGCCATAAATAAACATCTATAACATTTAAAAAAATATAGATCTTAAATGATGGTATTTATGAAATTCTTTTTTATAAGTGTAATATTTAAGATTTATCTTTTTTTTTCTTTTAATAAACACTATACATATGTGAAAATAATTAGGTGTTTAGCAACATTGGTTTGAACCCATATATTGAAACCAAAAATTCAAACATGTGAAAGCTCTAAATTATTTGAGTTTGAATTCATCAATTCAAACCAAAGTTGCCAGATACAAACACTAAAAAAATATTCTAATTAATATATGAAGAGAAAGGGTAAGACAGAGTTGAAAATGTGAGGATTTTTTTATTTGAATTGGTTGGGTGCAAGAATATTTAAACAACCCACACACTAGTTATTTTTTGAAAAAAAAAATGAATAATAATATTATACGACTCTTTTTTTCTTTTTTCTAAGGAAGCACAATTTTTTTTTAAATGTGTCGTATGTAAACATATTTACTAAGAATATGAATATTATATAATTTTTTTCCTTTTTTAGATTGTTAAACAAAAGAGGAGTAATTGTCACCGTTATGACAAATTAAATATGGCAATATACATACTTGATGTTGATGGTAAGAAGGAGGAGGTGGTCACCAAATTTGCTTTTTGTTAGTTTTGTTTTTGCATGTGAAATTGGAAACTTCTACGTGCATGTTCGCCACGTACAAGTCTTCTCTTCTAAACATATCAACCATAGTCCCTCCCACGCGGAAACCCTTTCACTTCCACCTGGTCTTCATATATATATATATATATATACATACACATATTGCAATATTGACTTCTAACTTTTTTTCCAGAGGCAAAGGAAATTAATTAACATGCGACGCTAGTGCTATTATCAAAATGGAAACGACGACGACAACGATGAGGAAGAAAATGAAGGTGCTGGTGGCGTTGGATGAGAGCGAGTGGAGCTTCTACGCCCTCAAGTGGGCCCTCGACCACGTGCTCAGGACACCCGCGGCGGTTCCGGTGGCGGCGGAGAAGAGGGAGGAAGGGAGTCCGGAGGAGGAGGACATGGTGGTGTTGGTGCATGTTCAGCAGCCTTTCCAGTACTATGTCTTCCCTGCCGGCCCAGGCGGAACCGGTTTGTACAGTGCTCGCCTTGCAGGACGAATCATGTTTTTCATACATGCATGTCCAATATTAATATTCAATTTCAATATTATGTGATATAACTAAAAATTTTGTATAATTAGCTAGGCTATTGTTCGAATTGTTGATTTTGAACTGAAAAGTTTTGAATTTGCATGGGTTAAATTGCAATATACAATAGAAGTGTATATATGAAATAGCGAATTTATATATCCGAATTTGTGTTTAGATAGGTGTAAAAAGTAGAGTGGATGAAATGAATATTTATTTGAATTATGAATCTCTGAGCTTTTTTTTTTTTTTTTTTTTGGGCTTATAAGCAGCTGTTTATGCGACAACTACGGTGGTGGAATCAGTGAGGAAAGCGCAGGAAGAGAACTCTGCAGCTTTACTGTCTCGTGCATTACAGATGTGCAAAGAGAAGCCGGTAACTTAACTTAACTTATTTTACGTATTTCCGGTTGGAAATACAATTTGTGGTTCTAACTTAAATTGTTATAGCATTTTTTCTTATAAAATTTGAACAAAAGTTATTAAGAACCACAAAATATATGTACGTAACGTGTGTTTTTAGAGAAAATTGTAGATAAAACTGTATATAAAAATTAGGTATATCAATGTAAATTTTGCTAGTGTCCATAATCCATATGTCACGTAACGTTAATGGAATACTATAATGTACATATGAATAACATACGTCATAATATTGCAGAATATCAAAGCAGAAACAATGATACTGGAGGGCGATCCAAAGGACAAGATTTGTAAGGCTACGGAGCAAATGCATGTGGATCTCCTCGTTGTGGGCAGCCGTGGCCTTGGAACCATCAAGAGGTAAATTCATTTATATAATTCGTTGTTCTTGTAACGTAAATTCAATTGTAATCACACACACATATATATATATACACACACACACACACACACATCACTAAGATCCGATTTTGAGTTTTTCAACCCATCACAAAAATAAGTCTCTTCTAAAAATAAGTCTCTTAAGAAGAACAAAATTTTCCCCCATAGTATGTGTTTTTAGTGTATTTGGCATATGCAGGTCATAATGTAAGGAGTTTCTAATGAATTCATCATCATCTCTTCAGTTTGTAAGAATTTACAATGTCTAGGATGATTTGGTACAATTAAAAGTTTTCGACACAAATTGTAATTTAGTTAAATTTCGAGAGATAAAAGTGTCAAAACTCTAATTTGCTTTAAAAAAAAAAATCAAAAGTAATAGTGAACAACCGAATTTTGAAATTTAAATTTTCACCCAAGAAAGTTTCAAAAATTTTAGATTTTTATCTTCTATTTATCCCCACTGAAAATGGAAGATGTTGTGCTCCGATTTTGCATAAAAAGTTAAAATGGTACCTTCACTTAACAATGAAAATACATAACTATAATCCATCTAATAAAATAACATACCTATTTTTTTTTTACTGTATCCTCATTTAAAAAAACAAAAGTTCTCCGCTTTAAGACCCATACATGCATGTAAGTTGTTTGGTATAATAATTCGATATAACAGTTTAAACTCAAAAAATAAATTTAAACATAATTTAAATATATAAGAGCTTTTCATATACAATTTACACTTTTATTTTGTTGTAATATATAAAAATTTTATAATATTATTATTATCATAAGAAAGTTTTATAATTATATAAACTCAAGAACTCTTGAGTTAAAATTGTTTTTTCAAACATGGAAACGGTGGTACACTGCTGCTCTTTCTTTGTGCTTATCATAGAGTGAGAGACTAGAGTAATCATTTGAGCTGACGTTACCGGTGGAGCAGAGCATTTCTTGGGAGTGTGAGCGACTACTGTGCACACCATGCGAAATGTCCAATACTAATTGTGAAATCACCAAAGGAAACTGGCAATTAGCTGTCCTCCGCTGTGCTTTGTTTGTGTGGAGTGTCACCAAATAATGGTTTTCTAGCAACTTCTACTTTGTAATCTCAATTGTGGCTTACTCATGCCAGCCATAAGTATAATTTGTAAACATATATTTTGTTTATTTTTTTGGTGAATTTGTAAACATGTCATGTTGTTGTAATATTGTCAGCGGTCATGTTGGTCATATTAAATTAATAAAGGGGCCTTTTAGACGTATAGCGAGACCCGAGGAGTACAATTAAAGTATACCTTATGTTTCATCTTGTATACGTTTAGGAGATGAAAGTTTGTTTAAGAAACACGTAAGAAATAATAAGTTTAATAAGTTTAGTTTTTTACATTATAAAGTTTTTATAGTTTTTACATATTATAATGTTTAAGTTTCAATATATTTTTAAAAGTTTTTACATATTATAATGTTTAAGTTTCAATATATTTTTTAAACGAACTCTAACTCTACATTTGAATAGTTTATAATATAAAACTCTACATGTTATAATGGAAAACAAAAATATATTATAATATAAAACTCTCACATGTTGTAAGAAACAAAAATATGTTATAATATACAAATCTGTTATAAAAATCTGTTATGCTATGTTATACAAATCTGTTATGGTATTTTCTTAAGTTCAAATCGTTTTGTGAAATACCTTATCTAATAGTAAAATTTTCAGAATCAAACTAAATAAAGAAGTGTGAATTACACTTCCATTGTGCACTTACGAATGGTTGAAAGTGTTTTTCCCTTTTATTTTGTTCCAACCTCCTTTCTTTTCTAGCATTTTGGTCCTATATTCTTTTCTTACTTTTTTTTTACTATATATGTGTATTTCCTTGAAATTTAAACTTGTGGATAAATTTATTAATTTCCACACGCTAATTTTTTTTTTTCCCAAATGTGTCCTTATTCTAGCATTCTTCTTTCCTCCTATCCTATCAAATACTATTTTCTCAAACGTATCTATTAAATAGTTTATTGTCTAATTTACCGCACTAATTTTTTTTTATTGGAATCTGCTGTACTTATATATATATTTTTACTATTAAACGTCTTAAGGGAATAATAAATCAAGAAAATAGAGTAGAATTAAAAAAAAAAAGAAAATAGAATAGAATTAAAAAATTCATTCACATATCTTTTTGACCCAAAAAAAAATCAACAAATTGAATAAACACGTGCTACTTCTAACTAGTACTTTAAGACTGAAAACCTAAAAACTACTAGTATAAAATTTGGCATCATTATTATAATTATTACATAATTTTTGTTTTTTAATAAATTTTTTTTTAATATCAAAACTTCAAAAACTACTATTTAGTTATATAGTATAAAATTTGACATCACTATAGTTATAATTATCCAATTTTTGCTATTTTTACAATATTTTCAAAATTTTGTTAATTTTTATTTCGACTGCAATAACTTTACCAGACAATGCAATATTTAGAAAGTCTATTACTTGGCCATTAAGGGACTATAGAATCTGCTGTAATTTGGAAAGTGGATGCTGACATATGGCCCAAAGAATCAACAATGCATTTCAAAGCTGATACTGATGAATAACCGAAAGAAGTAACAATGACGACTCAAAAGTGAAAATGACAAACGGCAAAAATGAAAAAAAAAAAATAAATAAATAAAGGAAAGATAAAAGATAAAGAAGAAAAGTTAAAGTAACCTCAAATCTTTGCCCTATTGGCGTTTGGAAAAAAGCAAAAAAAGAGAAGGGGAAAACAAAGAGAGGAGCCTATGTGCTTTTGAAGAAGATCCTAGAGCTATCAATAGTGTGCTTTATTAATAATCCATTTCTTTACACAGTCAGAAATTTGAGGCAAAATTTGAAAAAAAAGTTTAAGAAAATTTAAAATTAAGTAAATTCTTTTTTTTTATTAATTTTTTTTTCTAAACATTAAAACTGTCCCAGTTTTTTTTTTAAAAAAAAGAGAAAAAAGACTATCAAATAAAGAAACCTAACCAGGGTGGAAACAAAAAAAAAAACTAAAACTGTTTTGATGCTTAAAAAGCTAGTTTTTTTATGTCTAAAAAAAAAAAAAGATCATTGATCAAATAAATTTTTTTTGAAAAAATTAGTTTTCAAAATGACCCGAAATTTGACAGCAGACATCAGATGGAGAGAGTAAAGAAACCAGCACTTTTATATTACCTTACGAAATTAAAACCCACTACTCATAAAATCTGATTTCAGTTTAATATAATGTAGCGGGTTTTTAACCTTGTAGGATAAAAAAAAAATTTCGAAAAGAAAAACATAGGAATCATAGAGGGGCAAGATAATAAAAAGGCTATTCATTTGAACTAAATTTCCCGGTTCACATATATAGTCTCAAAACATCTATACAGAGCCACTTTTGCTTTTTCTTCAGAAGTATCGTTTAGTGTACAAAATATTGGTTTTTTACCACTCTGTTCAGAGTCTTTTCCCCTCTGCCAAAAGTTGGTCAGAATTAAGAATCAGAAACTTCATAGTACCCCCATGTAAAACTTCATTTTCATTTTTCAGGCAGACATATGAGGAGAAACAGGCTAAAACTGAACCGGGCAAGTCTGACAGATAAGGCTTCCCTTAACTACTTAACCCTGCAGAAATAATATGCAAACAATTCCCATAAGTCAGACAAGAGTTGAGAATTAAAAATGTCTGTATATGGAAATACATAACTCCTAAAGTCAGACCTGTTGGCTCATAAGGATTTCCACCGCCACGTTCAAATCCCCCTCTGCAGCTGCTAGTGCAACTTCTACTTGTGTCTGAAATTATTTTCAAGGCGGTTTGTATTAAAAAATTTCTGAGATTGATCCATTGGGAGATTTTTGTTTACGCTCCAAAATTTTGTTTATTGAAAAATGTGGCAACATGTTCTTCTATTACTGACTTTACACATCCTTCAGCTATACAGAAGATGATAAAGAGAAATGAAGAGACCGACAGGTTCGACATGCGATAAGCAACAGAAACATGAAATGAACATGAATGCTAAAAAGCCTAAAAAACTACAGGATTTGACTTTTTACCCTGTCAAATCCCATTGATACAAGCTTCTGGATTTGTTCATCAGAAGCAACTGAACCCTGCATGTACCCAAATGGATGAGCAAAGATCTATAAATATAGGCCAGATAATCTGCGATAATCATACTCGTTGGCCTAGAAACAAAACCTGATGGCGAGCTGGGACCCCAGAAGTTACTGTTGCTGCATTTTCTACTGCTCGTCTGGGGGAAAAAATCAACGAAAAACACTTGAAGATGATCAAAATAGCAACCTATAATCCTTGACCCTCAAAAGTATAATTTCACAAGAGATATTGAACCAATTAACAAGCTTAGCTATTATTCTTTCAGGAAATAAAGGGTTTAACTGTAACTCATCCAAAAACCAAACCATAAATTGTTTGTTAATACCTTTCATCTGATAGATGTTGTCCTGTGCCAGTTCTTGCTGTGTCTGATGACCGCAGTGGGCTACTATCATCCAAAAGTCTGACCTGTAAGTTTGATTCTGAATTTTCAGCAGTAGCTGTTTGAGTTCGACCCGAACCAACCACCCTTCCCATCCCAGGAAACCTCGGGTCTCCAGTTGGCTGTATAATTGAAAACAGATTTCTTCAAGTCAAAAGACTAATTAACTTCGAAATTAATAAAAAACCTTATAGAGGCAACAAGACCTTTAGTTTATAGATGTTGACTAAATTTGCAATGTCTGTATCACTTTTCATGGGATATGATTCACAATATTTAATAAAGTAATCAGCTAGACATGAATTCTCAGCAAAAGATAACTGATATTTGATGTCAGAAAAAGCAAACAGTCACAGTCGTGGTATTAGAAGCCTTAAAGGAAGAAAGGAAAAGAAAAGCACGTGAAAAAAAAAATCCTAAAAACTTGATACCTGAACAGAAGTCTCTCTCTGTGGCATCCATGAAGGCAAATTCCTCCATACATTTCCAGACAACAAGCCACTGCTAGCAAAAGTATATCAAGTTACAAAACTGATAGGAGGTCAAGTTTGACCATGTAAAGCAGAACTCACCTGGATGTTGTACTTTGGCTCGAATGTGTTGGAATGTAGACCGAAGGGTTACCGCCAGTGCACAAAATAAATTTGGGCCGCCTGACACAAGATGCCTGGAGCGGACATACAATTAAAATTAAGCTCATTAGAGGTATGTATTCCAGTTGAAAAAGTCAATCTTATCCTGTAGACAAGATATGATGCACAAGCTCACAACAAATAAGGCTAAACAAACTAAGAGCCCGTTTGGGAAAATTGGTTCAAACCAAAAAGTTTTGATTCAAACCAATTTTGATACAGTGTTTTCTTTCACAAAATTTGAATTACTACGGTGTTTTTAGTTCAAAACTTTGGTTTGAACCTTTGTTCCCAAACAGGCCCCAAGTTCACCTAAAAATTAGAGCTTTTTCATATAACAAGCGAGCATTGAAGTCTCAAAAATGGAAGCATTGGTATTTGGTCCACACAAAGCAGGCAAATCAATAGAACCCCTCAGAAGATAAGGCATAGCTTCAAGCAACATGATATTCCTATTACAACCATTGCGTGTCTACTGTCTAGATTATCAGCACGAAAGGTGTATACTTACAAACAATGATGAAGCCTCGATGGCAGAATAGAAGGCTGCTACAGGCATGAGCAAGTTGAATAGGCCATAAGTATCTGCATTATAAAGATTCCACAAAACATTTTTCATTTACTTCCTCTAAAAAATATGAAAGACCAAGAAGGAAGAATTGTCAGAAGGAAAGAAAACCGACATGCAAAGCCAGACAGTATGCCACATAGATGTCCTAGTAACGAAACATTTTTCATAAGGAGCTGAAACACAATCAACAAGATCCATGCGTACCTGAAACGTGAAATTCAGCAAGATAAATTGAAATTTAGAGAATTAAATTGATGATTTTTCTTATAAAAGGTAACTAGACATCACTTATGGATTCGGTGCATGTTGCTTTACTTACAATTTAGCAGGCACATTAAATAGTCCAAACACACTGCCAAAAAAAAAAAAGGAAAACCAACATTGTTAGTGTACCCCAACGCAGTAGCACAAAATATAGAAACCTTTACAATGATAGGGCTGTTTAGGGAAAGAGGTTCCTTAACGCATGCAAATTTGCATGTGCATAAGTTTAGAGAAGATACAGCATTCGTTATAAGGACTAGCTCCTTCAATGAGAATCAAAATGATAAAACATATTTCAAATAAATATAAACAAAACCCACCTTCTAGATTGGACTCCGCTGAGACTTGTTTCTATAACAATCATAGAAAACAGGATTCCTGAGAATCCTATTGCACACTCATTCATGAGATACTCAATCGGGTGGAAAGGGTTATATGCTACCAACAACGCAATTAGAAGATGTAAAAGAGCATTGCTAGTAGCCAACAGAACTATCAAGTACAACAATCGTACAGATCCCATGATCCTCTCTAGCTCAGAGCCCAAAGGAACTAAGGCCATCATGTTGAAGAGTACATGAAGCAGAGAACCATGAAACAGAATGGACGTATAGATCCTGTAAACTGCAAGATACAATGAAAGAAAAAATAAAACATGAAATTCAGATTGGTAATAATATTTACATCACTTAAAAGACATTCTCCAAATAGAACGATTATTCAATTGAGCAAGAGGATCTTTGGCAAAGCCTTCAATATACGTAGAGAGAACAAATTAGAACCTTTTTGAATTAAAAAAATGGCTTGCCAAAGAAGAATATCGTGATTCATTCCTATAACAAGTGTGTTAACTTCTTGTATACAATAATGCCAAGAATCTCAATTATTATCACAACGTTTTAATACCACTGACATGACAATTGAGTTGACATCCTTCTATAGGTTCATTTAGGTTTCCCCGTAAATTAGCAATAAAAAGCCCCATCCACCACAAATTATATCCCATTTCAGTTAGCATCAAATAGTCCAAATAATAAATTGAAAATGGGATCCCTAGCATTAGGGTCCGTTTCATATGTAGGTTCGAACTCATATGGTTTTGACTCTTTGTGGTATGAAGTGTATGGTTCAAATGGTTTTTTATTTTTTATTTTTTTTCCTTTTGGGCTGGGGGCCCAAGGTTATCCAAAACAGGTTTTCCATGCGTTTAAACACCACATCGAAACCATTTCAGCAAATACACAACCAAACGTTGGTTCGAACCAGACTCATAGGTTCAATCCACATGACCCCATGTACTAAACGCACCCTTAGTCTCTTCAAATAACAGCTAAAGGAAACAATTACATTTACATGATAATAAAAGAGACATAAAGAAAAATTCACTCTTGTTGTTTCGCTTAACATGCTGCTTTTTAACTTCGACTTAGTTTGGTACCTTGGAAATGTGAAACAACAGCAGAAGGGAGAAAGCAGACATGAAAGAAGGCGTCATATCCAACCAAGAGGCAGACCAAATAAATAATCCCACAAACCACCACCACAGCTGAAGTAAGGAACGGAATGTTCTCCCACCATTGCCCCAACCTCGTCTGCAATCCTGCCTAAACACACCAAAATTCCACAACCATAACCAACTTTAACAAAAGTTTCAACAAAATCCTCAACAAAATCCATAAATTCATCAATTGAACCTTGTCTAGTTTTTTTTATCCAATATTTAGGTTCTTTTCGTTCAAAATTAGAAATTTTGACAATCGGAGCTAGGGTTTTTTATGGATCGGAAATTGAGCTTAGAGATCAGGGGCAAAAAAAAAAAAAGAATTAAATTCAGCAAAGAGAGGGATCAGATTCAGAGAGAGAGCTCACCTCAGAAACAATGTTGGGTCTCATTTTCTTCTTCTTCTTTTTTTTTCGCAGTAATTTTTCTTTTTCTTTTTCTTTTTCTTTTTCTCCTTTTTGGTTTGAAAATTGAAATTTGGTTTCGGCTTTGGAAGTTGGAAGTAGTATCAAGTCCAACCGCTATACTCTCGAACTTTCCGACATATCCAGAAACAAGATTTCCTCCTATATAATGAGTTAGACGGGATTGGCTCTGGGCCCGTCGCACCCGCCAACCCGTCCAGCTTGTGTCGCACTCCGCCCCCCAACAAAAGTGAGGTTTTTTTTTTGTTTGTTTTGCAAAGAAATCCTTTTACCTTTACGGGGTGTTTTGACCAGTGATAAGAACTAATTGAGAACTGTTTTTATTGTAGCATATAAGAGCTTTATATGGTAGTAATTTTTTTTCTTTTTATTATAATATATGAGAGCTGTAAATTATTTATAACTGAATTTGTAGTGTGAACCATTTTAGCCAAACACCCTCTTATTTTTTTTATAATTTTGTTATAACTTTTTGATCTTTTATGAAAAACAAGGGAGAATGAGATTTTTTGGGTTGTTTGGTATTATTTTTAAAATAGAAAAAAATATTTTTGTTTTAGAAAATAAGAATTTTTTAAAAATTGTGTTGAGAGTGTTTTTAAATTTTTGCTTCGAAAGTGTGCGAAAATATTTTTAAAAATTTTAAGAACAAAAACAAACATAGCCTTTGTTTTCTTAATATATTTTTAAAATTTATATATGTTTTTTATTTAATAGAATTGAAAATATGGTTACGGATGTTATACCTTTGGGGAAAATTGTAAGTTCTTTAAGACTACATAACTTTAATATATTTTATCCTATTTTGGACAAAATTGTTATTTTGGAGGAAAAAAGAAAAAGAAAAAGAAAAAACAATTTAGGGGATAAAGAATATTTATATCATTTTAAAAGCTACAAACGTAAATTTCTCAAAAAAAAAAACATTTTCTCCACTATTAAAGTAAAATTTATAGTTAAAAGTGTGTTTAAATTGTTTACGCTCATTATTTTAACGTCAAAAAAGGTCAAAAAAGTCGTTTCTAAGTGCATAAACAAAAAGTTTTCTAATAGATGGAGGGACAAATTTGATATTTTAAATAAAACTAACGATCAACTTTCACTATTTACTTACAAAGAAGATTTCTTTGTGATTATTTTTAAAAAGACAAAAGATGTCAATATTATTAGTTTTAGTTTAAAGGTGTTGCTATAATTTAAGTATAACGCAATAGGTTGTTAGTACAAAAAGGGAAAAAAAATATTAAAATAGTACCCTAACATCAAGATAGCCATGTTGAGAACAAAAATGAGACAAGTACTTTTATGTATGAAAAAAAAAAAAAAAAACCTCGTATAGCTACAATTTTTTTAACTAAAAAAACTGTTATAATGTGAAAATGATTGAGTGTACCACAGAACATTATGAGAAGACATTCAACGCCGCAATTATGAGAGTGAGTCCCACGAGGAGACTCATTCTAAACACTATTGATGTTTTTTAGCATTGTTCTTAAAATATTACATCACTTACGTGTCACCCTGGCATGGGAACATTAAGGACTTTTTTTTCACTAAAAAAGAATACATTCCAAAGTTTTTTTTTTTTTTTTTTTTTACATTAGAAAAAATATTATGTCGCAGCCAAAGATCCAATTGATTACATTTTTTGTTGTGACAGTTATGGTTGTTAGCACATGAAATTATATCACGTAGTGTTGAATGTTTACTACAATGGTTCAAACTGTTTATAGTGCAAACATTTTAACAACTATAATGTAAAATAAAAAATCAACAGTATAAAACTTTCACATACTATTGTATTAATGGTTCAAAACCAATAACACCTTAAATCTATGAGTTGGGAAAAAAATAAAATAAAATCATAGTTTAATATTACGATGGCATTGTATTTCCATCTTAACCATCCAACAAACGAGAAGAATTTCAAGATCTCTAAAGAATTTGAAGAGATTGTCGTCGTATTCACCATCTCGGTTTGTACATCAAGTTACATTATTTAAAAAAAATTCATAAACCACATGATAAACTAAAAAGATGAAATCAGCAATTATCTCAACCTAAGGCATCATAGAGGTGAATATATGAATACAATTTAGCTATCATGTAGATGAGAAGAGATTCATAAAATTAAATAAAAAAAAATCTGCAGTTCCACTCTCTTTCTACCAGAAACAGAAAGATGCAAGTGTTACAACAAGCACAAAGAGATGGAAACTCTAGAAGGCCATTGATACTGTATTTTTCCAGCATGATTTCTAGTTGTATTGCTAAATGCAAAAGCCAAAGTAAAATGCCATCGTCACCTTTCACGAACTGAAGGATTTTCCTGGCAATTTAAAAATGTCCAACGAATCTGCAGCTGAAAGCGCAATAACATCAGAACATGAACGGGGTAGTTAATAATGAGTAACACCTTGATTATGGAACTACTCATCAATGAGGAAACGGTAAAGATAAATAAATATATATATATATATATATTTAAAAGGGTAAACAATTTGATATATGTATTTAAAAGGGTAAAATTAAACGCCATGGGAACAAACACCTAGAAAAAAATTTTAATAAAAGATCTCTGTTTGTGAAGTACTTGGATATTCCCAACTAAGAAAAGATAAGATTGCACTATATCAATGCGATACCCTTTTTCTTAAAGTAAACTTAAGAATTTCAACAAACAAGCCGCAAACTTACAAGCAAGGATTTAGCTATTTCTCTCGCTCCCACCCTCCTAGTCTTGTCTCAGGATCATAGTTTGTAAACAGACGAAACTCATTTCCTAGCTTGCTCATATGGCGAGGTCTAAAACCACAAGGGTGCAGACCCAAAAGCTCAGCTGCTCTATCTTTCTGCACCTCTCCTGCAAAGAACATATCTTTTCAACTCAGTCCCATGAAACTTCAAACTAGTAATCACTGGCGGAGGCACTTTTATTTGAGTGGGAGCAAGTGCCCCCACTCAGTTTTTGAAAATTAATATTTTACCCAAAAAATTTTAAAACTTTTAGGTATAAATTTACTGTGCCCTCACTAAATAATTAAAAGATTTTGTTTTGTACCCATTTTACAAAAAAGAAAAAAAATTATAATTGTGCCTCCACTCAATGATGAAAACATGTAATTATTTATTCATTCAATAAAATATTGTATCTATTTTTTTCACAGCCCCCACTGAAAAAATTTTCTGACTAGTAACCATCCCGATCCAGGTTTATTTTCAATGTCACAAATGTTGAAAGCTCTAGTAGATCCAAATGATACTCAAGGACACTACTACATTTTACTTGTGGGGTATAGAATTAACACACACACACACACACATATATAAAATAGGTTTCAAGAGGGAGGATAAAAAATATCTCCACCTGTAAGAAGGAGCACGTAAGATTCCTTGGATTGTGCCAGAAAAGAAATTGTCTGAACAACTTTCTCAAGACACTCCTTACTCTGCCACAAAAAATGAGATTTCCTTCATATCATTAGCACATTAAATAGATCAAGCTATATATTACACAACCACATCACTAAATTGAAAAACTAATCTTTCAAAAGCATGGCCACAAGATAAAAGAAGTACCCCCCATATGAACCGTACTGGAACAAGGGAAATTTATTGCATAGTATGTAATTCAATCACAATCCATAACCATCAGGTTTTACTCTTACTAAACATAATCTCTTGTAAAGCAGCCACTATATCACACCCATTAAATTGTTTTCCTACAGAAACCAAAAAAACCAAATTGGTGCATAAGAATAAATCTGAGCAACATACTACACTGACAATTACAGACTATCTTGACGTGATTAAAGATTATCACATTTTGCTCATATAGGCAAATGCTTAAGTTCTCTATGCAGAACCAATCCTACACGTAACATGTAGAAATTGAGACTAGAAGTTGTAACATGTCATCTGTTCTTTCTATCAATAAAAGACAGCATCTATTCTATCTAACAACGTTGATTTTGTAAAGTTACCACATCAAATAACTTATCTATCACAGAGCAAGACTATACTTTTTAAGGTCATTGTTACATAGACTAATGGAGTGTTTAGTTCATTGGTTTAGTCCAATTCAATCAAGTCCGTACGGCTATTACAATTTGAATTAGTGTTTGATAAGTATTTAATTTAAACTAAACTGACAGTTCAAACTGGGTTGAACGACACAACTCAAAATTTAACTCTCTCATTTCAACATTACGAACAAATATTTAACAGTGATTTTGCTCCTACATATTTATTTTTCAATTAAATAAAATTTTCATATTTCAAACCACAGGTCCCAACACTCATCCAAACACAAGTTCAATTCGGATTTCATATTCACAGTTTAATTACGAATCCAAACGTCAATTCCGTTTGCAGTTAAACTACACAGTTATTTTACGCATAGAACCATATTTTGCAGCATTGTGATCAGGATTTCATACCAAGTAAGGAGGATCCGCAATCACCACATGAAAAGCATGTTTTAGTTCCATAGGCAACTCTTCCGGTTGATTATAATCATAAAACGTGAAATCACTGCCGTACTGCTCAAAACGCTTGTCGTATTCCAAAAGTTGCAGTCTTACATTGGATTCATCATCAACATTCTGAAGACAACGATTTAATATATTAGAATCACAAAAACCAAAAATCTAACAACAGAAAAATTTCCCAAAAAAAGTTTTACCTTACCTTGAGATAAGCATAGAGAGTAGGGCAAGCAATGCAAGCGACTCGAGGAGATTCCGATTCCGATCCCGATCCCGATCCCAATTTCGATTCCACTAATCGGCAGAGAGCGTGAACCTCACGAGCGAGAGTCTCGGCGGTGTCGCCGTCGTACCAGAACTGGCTGAGCCTCCAGTCCTCGGCGACGAGAGCCACCGTCGAATTGCCGTCTCCGCCGTCGGTCTCGGCGGCGGCGGACTGGCTTTGCTTGGCCAGGAACTCCTTGAGAGCGGCGAGGGCTTGAGAGCTCAACGTCGGAGGGTCGTCGTCGTCGTAGTCGTCGTCGGTGGAGAGTTTCGTGTGGTTGTTGAGAATCAGAGAGCTAGGCTTTGTTGGAATCTGGAGTTCGTCGGCCATTTTCCGGTGTTTGCGGCGGCAGCGGAAGCGACGGAGCTGGTTGGGGAAAGAAAAGCTTCTTAACAGGACCGTGTTGTAAGCGACCGTGTCTGAATGAACCAAAAATTCGTTTTTGTTATTGCTGTCGTTTCGACTGAAAATTCGTTTTATGCTTTAAAACGACATGCCGTTTGAAACTTGAAGTCGGCTGTCGTTTTAGGTCAGGAACGACGTGTCCGTTATCCAGTTAATGTCTTGGGCTTGGGCTTTTGTAGCTCTTGATGTAGATGAGCAGCCCATTGGACTGAAGGAATAGCGAATTTTGTTAGAAAACAAATTATTCTTGTAAAATTAAAATCTAACACAATATTTAAAATATTTTAAAAATATCTTTCATGATATAGTAATTATCTTAATGATAATATATATTGTACTATATAATTACATATAAATAATTTTAATGATACCATTATGAGACATTTGTAGAATTTTTATAAATTAGAGTCATATTTTAATTTAATAATCGTAATTGAGTCAATTGTCTCATTAACCCATTTTGTTATTGTAGCCGATGCTTCAAATTAATACTAACAGTTTTTTATTCTTAGAAAAAAACTGATGTCGTTTCAAGTCATTAGTCCAAAACTTTTGTGGTCCTCTAAGGACAAAACTTCATGTCGTTTATTGCTTAAAGCTTTGCTATTCTATACTATCAGTATACTTTTCTATATAGTTTTTCATGGTTCCACAAGCTTTCACATTATTCCATACTTATCCTCATCCTCCACACAGTACAATTCATATATAGCTTAATTTCATACAGTCTAAATTCTATACTACATTATTTTATTAGTATAATTTTCATACTGCATAACTTCTTAACTTTATCAATATAACTTTTATACTACTTAACTTTATCAGTATAATCTTATGCTGCATTATTTTAATACTTCATAATTTTTGTTTTTATACTGTATAATTTTCATATTTTTCATACAATATTTTTCTTATATTGTATTTCTCACACAATATTATTTTTATACCACTTTTCTCATAATACGTACTTTACTTAAGACTATGGTATGATTTTTAACCTTAAAAATCTTATTTTTACCTTTATGGAATTTTCATAAAAATCGGATTTAAACAACAATACTTGTGACACTCTTTGTAACAAATTTTCGAGCATAAAATTTAGCTCACAAAATTTATACTTTAATTTCTTAAGATAATCTCTTAATTGTTGCATATATAATATACTAAAATTCTCGGGTATCATATCACCATTTGTCTATGAATCCGCGCCACGTATATATTAAGAGATTGAGCATGAACATCAAAGCAAAGCAAGAGAAGATGCCTCTCAATTTTGGAATTAAAGGCCCTGATTTCTACAATTAGAGAAGAACAAGCTAAAAACAACATGAAAAAAATGTATACAGTATACACACGGTTTGTTAATATAGCAGAATGTCACTACGATTAAAAGAAATGCATGGTATGATCTATTCAAAAATATCTCTAAATTTTTATGTCTGTATAGGAGACTCATGCCTTAAGAGTCCTTTGAATAATAAGAATTCGGGCAAACTTTAAAAAATATATATATATATATATATATATATTGAAAGACCTTTCATGAATTTAACTCAAAGAAATACATGGTATGATCCTCTCATGTCTCTAAATTTTTGTGTCTGTGTCTTAAAGTCCTTTCTATAATAAGAATTCGGGAAAACTAAAAGAAATAAAAAAAAAAAAAAAGATTGTTGGGTGACAAGAATCAAGGGTACACCAGAAAATCCCAACTAGGTTGGCACATTCATACCAACCTCATCATCTACCTGCCCCCAACATATAATTAATGAAATAATGACTACAAATAACAAATCATCCAGTCTAATGATCCATCTAATACTATCCCTAAAGCTACAACACAAAGAATATCCGAAGTACCAAAATCTTGTGCAAATTGAAGATCACCAAGAGTTGCAATGTTGCAAGCAGGTTCTTTTAGTTGTGCCTCCTAGGCTTTTGGATTGAAGATCAGCTTGAGTGGTAGTGTCACAGGCAGGTTCTTGTAGTTGTTCCCCCAAGGATTGTGCAAAATGAGCATCATCATAAGTTGCAATATCTTGTGCTTGTGGCGTCAAGTATTGATCGGCGGCATTGATAGGCTCATCAGCAGTACTGGAGTCGTTGTATTGGTAAGTAGGTGCTTGTACCATCAGAGGTTGATAATCGCATACATTAAGCTCCTTTCTGAAATCCATCCCGTCCATTTCGCCTAGTAATTCTTTCAATAAAACCATTTCACCTTTTAAATCTTCGATTCTGAAACATTCATTTGCTGAAAATTCACAAGTAGGCATTTGAGGCTGCACGCTATGAAGCTCGGCACGATCAGTAGGTGCTTGTGACTTGATGTTTTCTTCATGAAGTCTGATGACACCGCCAACTTGATAAGCAAGTGCTTGTGGCTCCACATTCTGGCGAGGCTCTTCCCGTTGTGCATTGACTTTGTACTTCTGTCCATTCCTTTTATTGTAAACCTTGCACAACACCATTTCATCCATCTGTCGAAAGAAATAAAAAAAAAAATTCATCACTATAAGCATATAAAAGTAATTTGTTTAAAATTCAAATTTAAATAAAATCATGTAAACTTTTTTTTTGTTTGAATGAATAAGAACAAAAATAAATACCTTCTTCGAGCCCGATGGAGTAGTATACTCGTACATAAGCCAGCTCGTTATGTTGCCTTTAGAAAGAAAGTAATTCAGTAACATTTTATATCCAATTACATCTCCATGGTAATTTGTAATAGCTGTCCTTTTAGTGCTAGCCTTCCAGAATCCAGCATTAGGTATAGTACGACTTGGTCGGCTTGCACTAGCATTGTTGACTTTTCTTTTAGTGATAAAATACATTTCATTTTCTCTTCGAGCTCCATATTGCACTGTATGTATATTACAAATAAACTATATTAGTACTAAGCCTATATATAGTATGTATATATCTACTTTCTTAGTCTTTTAATATTGAGTCTGTTTCTAATATTACAAAAAAGAAAGTCTTGTAGCCTACAATACGTAATAATAAACGTTAAACAATTGCAAAAAGTTGAATCAATGTGATAGATCAACTATATATATTGTATTGATCAACGATATAAATGACTATATACATGTTATGAATACTGAACTATTCATGAAAAGGCAAAAACAAGACAACATGAACGTTCTATTCAATCATTACTCTTTTTTTTTTTGTGTGTGTGGGAAAAGATAAGGTTTTTCAGTCATGACCAAACCCTAAATTGGGATGAGAATACATGAGCCTCAATATGACCAGAAAAAGCAGCTAATATACGTGTATGTTTTACCATTTAAAAAAGGAAGGAACAAAAAAGTCAATTGACCATCTATTTATTCCAATAACATGAGAGATTAATTAAATTCTAAAGGGCTTTATACACAGGTTAATATTTCTAAATGCTGAGAAGTTGTTATAAACGAAAGAACAGAAAACTTAAAGGCATTATCAAGAAATTTATTTAGGAACCAATAAACAAACACAAGAAGACAATAGAAATATTCGAGACGGACAAAAATACCTTCAAGCTCCTCAGGTGCATAACGATATATGTCTAGCTCCTTGACGTTGTATGGGGGCAGTAACTGATTCATGATTTTCCTCATCAAGAAAAAACTGATGAGTTCTTCATCGGTGGGACTAAACCTATATCCCACTGGCAAATCCATGGGCGTTCTAGGACAGAGAGATTTTTAGGGCTTGGAGACTGAAGTTTAGAGTGAATGGAAAAGACTACTCTATGCACGGCTTATATAGAGGAATGTTAGTAGAATTCTAGTAAAAGTAAGATACGAAATAGTTTCAATATTTAAGTTTGATTCGAGTATGATTATCCTTTTACGTCTGTTAATATTTTAAATTTATGGATATCGTCAGTTATTTATATTGTTCAAATTTTAACATGATCACTTTTGGACTGATGATAATATTATTTCAAATTTGAGTTTAATTCAAGTATTACGTGTTTTAATATTTTAAATTTATGTTTATCATCAGCTATTTATATTGTTTAAATTTTAGTACGATCACTTTAGGACTGATGATAATATTTATGATATATATATACAGACACATATGAATACGTTGATTCTCTTCTATTACGTGGTACACGTACCTTATATATAAATATACACATATATATATATATATGTATATATATAAATTACCTAAAATATCTCAGTGTTTTGTCTAAAGACTGCTTTTGCCCCTCATTTTATCAAAATGCCCTAAACACTTTCTATGTTTTGCCAAAATAACACTTTTACCCCTCTTATTATTAAAATGCTTAAAACACCTCTTGTGTTTTCAAAATCATACTCAAAATACCTTTGAAGTAATTAATTTTTTAAAAATTTTAAAATTATATTTCCCAAATTTTATGATTTTGAAAACACAAAAGGAATTTTAATAATAAGAGAAATAAAATTGGTATTTAAATAAAACATAGGGGTGTTTTGAGTATTTTATAATAAAAGGGGCAAAAGTAATATTCAAGCAAAACATATAGGGTGTTTTAGGTATTTTTCCACGTACTTGGAATCAAGCTTATGTATGTTGCATAATTATATTGCTTCACGTACCTTGTACAGAGGCAGTTAGTATCTTCCAGAATCTTTTTCATTCTATCGTCAATATTTTCCCGTTTAGAGGGAATATTTCCTTTAGACGCGGGTAATTACTCAGAAAATATCAACATGGCTTCTTCTTCACTGTCTTCCCATATGAACCGCCAAGTTGGTGCCTCAAGGGTCCTAATCCCTACCCCGCTAATCAAAGAAAACTCGTTTCCTTCATGCTAAACTCTCCCCTGATAACGAGGTTCTAGTAGGTGCAATTAGACATTACCAACATGCTTCTTCCCAAGAGGGAGGCAGAGTTGGAAAAGGCAAACAACATTATCTTTGATCGTCATTATTTTGTGGCGCCTCTTCATGAGGAACTTAAAGACCACAAGAAGAATTAAAGTCTTCCTGTATCAAGTTCTCAAAATACGAGCAATGTAAGGAAGCGAAAAATATACATGGCACTTGTAGAAAGAGAAATATACACTGCTTTCATTCACCAGAAAGCAGTTATGGGTCTTTATATATAAAAATCATAGTTGCAGCATTAGGAAAGTCCTTGTGTGTATATTACAAGCACAAAAGGTCCTACAACAAGTGAAACAAAAAACAGAGAGGGACGATATCATGGAATTGCTGGAAAGAGTAACTGCTTTACCAAAAATATATGTCGGCTTTTTCACTGTCGTTCAACTATCATGATCAAATGGAAGGAGGGCATTCATGTTCTCTATAGTTCTCGCATCTTTCCATTGCTAGTACTTTGAACACCGGATATTGTATGACTTTAATTCTTCCTATAGTCTTTGAGTTCTTCTTGAAGAGAAGCCACCAAACGAAGAAGACTAAAGATTATGCTATTAGTCCTCCCTAACTCAACCTCTCTTTTGAGAAGAAGTATATTGGTATTGTTCTATTGCACTTCTAAACCTTCAATATCAAGGGAGAGTTTAGCATAAAGGGAACTAGTTTTCTTTGATGGAGTAGACATAGGTCCTCGAGGCACCAGCATGGCATTTCACATGAGAAGATAGTGAAGAAGAAGCCATGTTGGTATTTATGAGTGATTACCCATGTCCAAAGGAAATAATTCTTCTAAGGTTTTTAAAAGAAAGAAAATATTGATAATAAAATGAATAAGACTCTGTAAGATACTAACGTCCTCTTTGCAAAGTACGTGAAGCAATACAATTACGTAGTTGACATAAGAAAACACTTTTGTATGGATGTGAATTTTATATACACATACATAAAAAGATATGTCCTACCAAAAATGTGAAATATTAGTTATTGGCAAAAAAAAAAAATGAAAAATGAAAAAGAAAGAGAGAAGAAAAAAATAACAATAATAATATAAGTATAGACATTCTATTAATCTTTCTTTGTAAAGGGGCTTACAGATTTAAAAAAATGGCTCATGAGCTATCATAGGCTGAGTATAGGTTATGGAGAGGCTCCAATAACCTATGGCCTAGGAAGATTCTCGTATGCTTAACAGAAGATGAGCAAATCATCATGAAGGCTATTGAGAACATAGTTGGCAAAACATGTTTTGCATCTAAATAGCAGCAGAACGAGATCATGTTCCTTTTTGTACGGAGCAATAATGACTATCACTTCAATCTCCCTCTTGGAAATTGCAACATGGGTATGAAATAGATCAACTTTTTATGACAACAAATAAATGCTCATACTAATAGAGCCATGTAATCATTTTCAAGAGAAAGGTCGCGATATTTAGAATGCCAAGCATAGTGAGACCCTTTTACATCATGAAAGTCATATTCTAAGGACGCCACATATCTTCGAAGGTTGTTGATAGAAAGCAATGGATTCGAGGGGAGTGTTTCCAAGTCACCTTCAACTTCATAAAGAAAATCAACATCTATGATATTACTTGGAGGAGGATTATTGTTAGTTGAAGGCATAACAACAGTCTGCAAGTGTCAATATAAATGCCAGATAGTGTTTCAAATAATGCAATCATCCCTTATGTTTAGAGAAAGGTACCTATTTATGCATGCCTGAAAAGAAAATCTTTTACGCTTGCAAGGGTTTAAATGTTTAGGAGAGATCTGATTTAAAGGTGAAATCAATAATTTTAAAAGAAAATATTTGAGGTTAGATTGGAATGATTTGAGTTAATCGTAACTAACCTGAAAAGAGAAGAGGTATGACTCAGAATATGTTAGAACCCTGTTGCATTGAGGTTGAATTCTTACATTGAACTTGACATTGCTCAAACTTGAACTTGGCATATTAAACCTAGCATTTTTATATTCAACCTAGCATTGTTCAAACTTTTGCCATTAAAACTAGTATTTCAGGATGCGCATTTTACCCCATCTAGCACAATCCCTATCTGGCATAGTCCCAACCTGGCACAGCTATGCTGCAAATGCAATCTAACCCGACGTAAGTTATATCTTTCCTACCTGGCATCCTATGTACGGTTGCTAGACACAAACCTTGCATATAATACATGGTTGTGAGTTTTCCTACTGCATTCAAAAAAAAAAAAAAAAAATAGTGTCGACACTTACGCTAGAGATATAGATAAATTAACACAAGACTCTACTCTCCTCAGTTGCGTCGCGTGGATAATTGAAGGAGTATTACCATGTTGGCATAGGAAGATTGATAAGTTGGCCCGATCGAAGTTTATTCTCAATGATCAGAAGGTTGGTAATATCCCTTTCTTCCTTTAGAGGGTTGGCAATATACCAAATCCTCTTTTGTCTATTCATCGAGAGAAAAGGGCACTTAACGAGCTCTAAGCGCGGACATAATAATTGCCATTTAGTGATGAGTTGAGGTCGTCATAGAACATGAACTCCTCTAGACTGAGGGAAGCATTAAAGCTGAGATGTTAAAGAATCCACACCCCCAAAAAAATGTACCGAAAATTAGGAGAGGGTTGAGTAGGAGACATTCCAAGCTTGCTACATAGTCTCTTCACAAAGAGGCAAAGTGTAAGAGTCTACCTATCGTGATGCAGCGGTTGTACACAGCGAAGCATCTTGTGGAAGGAGGGGGGGGTACGAGGGCGTCGGTGCATTGATGCTCATTGGGGATGACAAATTTCAAATTATCAGCCCTCAAGTTGGCCGTCTTTAAAGTATTTATGAATATACCATGTATGACACGCAGACACGATCTCGCTCACCTTTGTAAAAATTTGTTCTTAGGCGACCAATGCTAATCTTGAGCAGCCAATCCACAAATTTCCTCCTTGTGAGCAAAATGAATGAAAGATGATCATCAACCTAGGAATATTGGACGTTGGTTTCCCCATAAAGATTAGGATGGAGACATTGTCTACCATATCGTCGACACTATCCATAGAGACCATAGATCATCAATATTCATAAAAATAGGGTCGTCATCATGCTGCATTTTCTTTCTTCGAAAGGCTCAGTGGCTTCTTGAAAATCAGGATGAACTTTGGAGGATGACTTGATCACTCGACCACTATTGGAAGCCATGATCTAAAGAAGCAAAGGAGCACAAAAATAAAAAAAAAAATTTCCTAAGTTGAGAGGTTGATCCTAAAAGGAACTAAGACATTGAGACGAGCATCCTAAAAGTTTGAGATGAGAGACCTATGAGCTAAATAGTTGACTTATTCATCAGGAGGTCAATCTCTTCATAAGAAAGTTGACCCAAAAAAGTAGCTCCAAAATGTGCAAAAAAAAAAAAAAAAACACACCAAAACCTTTCCACCAGGTATGTTTTGTGATTTTTAATAGCAGTTGCATTACTTCTAATCTATTTTTTGTAGGAAATGTATGAATGCAATGCAAGGCAAATAAAAATGGAAAATAAGTTGTAATTCGAAAGATTGTGTGTTGAAGCTCAAAAACTTAAAATGAATGAATGCTTGGATATCCTCGCGAGGAGTGGGAAACCACTTTTGAACGCAAAAACTAAAGTTCTAGGCATATAATTGAGCTAAAAGCAAGTTAGAAACAATTTTTTCAGAGTATTGATATGTAATTGAAGAGCAGATTGAAAATTGGGTTTGTAAACCCTTTATATAGGTGGGCTAATCCTAATTGTTAGATCCGATAACCGCCAATTTGACGATAGAGACAAGGGGCTTCCAAAGGCCGATATCCCACATCTCAGGTTTTAGGCAGGAAAAACTTACGTGATCTAATGATTTAGATTGAATCTCCTAAAGAGGTGAAGCGACAGATGATGACATGATGTGACATCTGTTTCAGCAGACGCAACTGTTTGGTTGCCCAAGAAATCAAATTGTCGGGAGTCGAATCATTGTTTGGTCAAAATCTTTCCCAGCAAGCAAGCTCCGAGTTAGACGATAGACACTATTAGGTCTCAACCTCAAGAATCTTGAAACAACTTAGAGAGTCACTTCATGCTGGGGGCAATTGTTGTGAATGATCTTGGCAGTCTACTAGACCAGGCTCTAGATCAGATAAAGCTCGTGAAAACTATGCAACTCTGGAGGTCGAAATGACATAGGAGGTGAGATTATCAAGAGATTGTTGAGTGTCGAAACAAAAATCATCAGCGTGGAGTCAAGATAATAATATGGCTATGTTCAATGGATGATCATTGGCCATTCCAAACGGAGAATTACCAAATTTCCTATAAACCAAGGATGTAACGTTAAGTGCACAATATATGGGCAATATCAACCGCGAGATAAAGGGGTAATCAAATCCAGATTATTATGGGAAAGGAATATGGTCGTAATTTCAAGAAATATTTTGCTTAGTGTTTTAATTTATTTGTAAGGAGTTATAAATAGGGGTTAAAACCGACCAAAAAGGCCCGAAGTTATAACGAGTAAACCATTATAATTCTTTATGTCTTTTATAATTTGTTGCATTTATTTTACACAAATCGTGAGAGCAAACACCATGGGGAGATCAATTTTCTCTAGAGTTTTGGTTGACAAATTTTCACAGTCAACATACACACACACACACAATATATATATATATATATATATATATATATATATATATA